>CAIGQV010018201.1:10760053-10770097 GCA_903798115.1 Danio jaintianensis | reverse complement strand
ACACACACACACACACACACACACACACACACACACACACACACACACATCATTTTTTTCATACAGCATCTGAAAAACACGGATGTAATCCAGTCATAAAACACGAAGAGCTGTAAAATGTGGGATGAATGCTCAAAACTAATATGTGACCCTGGACAATAAAAGTATATACACAAAAAAAAGAATGACAAAAAGTCAAGACAACAAATGTTGATTTTACTTATTTCTTATTTTATTATAAGTTAATCAGGTTTCAACTCAATTTTCTAAGTTATACAATGTTTAACTTAATATTTTAGTCAGATTGATTGATATAAGTTGAGATGGCTTGAAAAGTTACTTTTATTCAACTAAAAAATTCAGTCATCAAGAATTTTTGTATGTTTCTTTTTTTTAATTTTTTATGATTTATTCTTCATCTAAAAGCTGAATAAATAAGCTTTCCCTTTATATATGCTTTGTGATATGGCAATATTTAGCCAAGATAAAACTATTTGAACATCAACAATTCCAAATAAATAAAATTATTGCTTAAAAATACGGCTTTAAAGTTGTCTGTATGAAGTGTTTAGAAATGCACATTACTAAACAAAAAGTTAAGTTGAAAGAAGGACATTTCTAAAATTATCTTTATTTAATATTCTAATGATTTTGGCATAATAGAAAAATCTATTATTTTGACCCATACAATGTACTGTATTTTGGCTGTTGACAAAATATACCAGTGCAAAAAAGACATAAATGACTGAAGATGTAATCCTCTCAATAATAATGTTTAGTTTAGACAAAAAAAGTTGATTAATTCAACAATGTAGAGATCAAACTTGAATAAGTATCGTTTACATTGATTCATTGTGGAGATTTTAAAGTAATAAATATTAAGCAAAACCAAAACAGCTTCCTATAATGGTAACTATTTTTGCAGTTGTATTTACAATGTTTAATTGTTGTGTTTGTTGTCTGGTGTTGTAACTTGCTGTTTTATGACACCTGGAATTCATTTTCTACTCAAAATGGAACATTCATACACAAAAAAGCATGGATTGTTGCTGTTATTTTGTGTTTTGTGTACCAGGCAATTGAGGTACACTGTGTTCACTGGTACCTTGTTAACTTTGTTATGTAGATCTGTTATCAATGCTGTACTGTTAACTTATGATATGTATTAAAACTTACAAAGGTAAAATGTTCTAAAATAAAAAACAACAACAACAACAATGTGACATTTAAGTAACCAACTTTAGAAAATTTGACTTTATTCGCCAAAATAAATAAATAAATATGCTTGCAAAATAACTATTAACCAAGGTTCCCAATGGACCATGGGATTTTGTGGCAGAAATATGGTAAAATTGTACAGTATCTCAAAGTAATAAAAATAATTACTGTTTTATTTTAAAGGAAAAAAGTTGTTTTAATTTTGTAATGTTTTAATTTTTTTAATTGAGATCTTGAGAAACTTATTTGATAGGGTTCCTAAAAGTTAAATTTTTGATATACTCTTAATACTGTAAATTGTAATTGAGTATATCTTTTTTTTACTTGAAAGTTTCAGAAATTTGGTTAATCCAGAAAAAAAGTACTTGAATGAATGAATGAATGAATGAACAAACAAACAAAAACCTAGAACAATAAAAAGATAAAATTCATGTTCACATCATATTTGTGGTAATTTTTGTGTCAGCTGTTGCTGATGTGTTTGCTTTACATTTGATCAAAAGAAAACAACTATTGGCTGGATAAAGCTTTAATGGTGTCTTTCATAAATCAAGCTTTTCAGTGAGTTTGCTGGTTGAAAGCCTCTTTATCAAAAGCATATTAATAAAAAAAAAAAAACTCAATTAAATGAGCATAATGCTCTACCTTTCACTGACATTATGAGAACTGACCGTGAGGAAATATCCTCACCTTCCCTCTATATACAATTTATTCAAATAAAACCTTTTTATTTTTATTTTTGAACAAGTTATATACAGCGGACTTGTAATTTTTTGCGTTTAACTTAATGCAGCATCTATTCATTCTTTCATTCTGAAGGAACGATTGGGAGGTAATCTATTGTTAAACAGCATTTAATGTGAGAGATGAAAATGTCAGGCTCACACAAGCAATCAATTCATATCTCATTAGTGCATATTATTTATGACAGCGGTAATGACCGGGGAACAGCTCCCAGGAGAATAACACAGACCTCAACCGTCAGGGCGAATAATGACAAATGCTGCGGTATTATATGACTACAGAGTCCAATGCTGAGGGCTGGCTTGGAATATTATTGATTGCAATGGGCTCTTTAAGCGATATATGGCCATCAGCTCACTGCAGGGGAGGAAGAGGAAGGGAGAGAAAGTGGAACAACAGCAGCATGATCTCTCTCAACCTTTACGTGCAGTTATACTATTATAAAATGATTAATCAGATGCTGATTGGTCAATACAATACTCAAGTCACTTTAATATCCAGCTATGATGCGCAACAGCTTTTCAGCAAATCACTGTGAACATGCATGGATTATTATTGTTTTTTGTTGCATAGCAACATTCGGACGAAAGGCTGAAGGTTTTGATGGTTACGTGGCCCTGTTAGTCTCTGCTGTTTTTGGAGGGCTCTTAAAAGCATGTAATGGGTTCATATTGACGTCAGAGCTTTGGAAAGTTTCTAGAGAAGAGCTAAGGACTGTGTGCGTTTTTGTGGTACTATCTGAGTCATTAGTCACATGCATTATATGTACACTTTATATGTACAATTTAAACATATAATTTACACTTTATATGTACAATTTTTTTTTGTGGAGCAAGGTTCTTTACACAATGTTTAGAAAATGTGTAAGATTTTTTACATTTTTACATAACAATCAAATAAACAGACTTAAGAAATAAGTAAAGTATATAACATCAATTTACTGAAAGGGATAGTTTACCCAAAAAAGCTAATTCTGTCAATAAATACTCAACCTCATGTTATTCAAAACCCAGGCATCCACAATCCACTGGGCTGTATACATACAGCTCTTCCCTTCAATCAACCACAATAACACAATAACAGATGAAGATGAGGTTCTCATGCTGTCAGTGCGATTCACATAAAAGCGCAGCACGCAAATGGGACACAGCAATGAAACCGCTGGGTCTGCCTTCTCCACAGGCAACACACAGGCAATACTTGCAGGTTGGAACCTTTGGTACACAGCTGGCCAGGCCTGAATTCCAGCCATGATTCGTTGATTGAAAATGCATCCAGATCCTTGACCATCTTGTTTGATGTCAATGCAACCAGCAGAGCTGTCTTCATGGAAAGAAGTGATTAGATTTCTTTGCAGTCCCATGAGGACTACAGTTAGATTCCAAGAGGGCATGAGAGGCAGGCAGGTTGGATTAATTTGCCTCACACCTCTGAAGAACCAAATGACCAGGTCATGCTTCCAGAGCATCCTGCCATTCACTGTATTGTGGTGAGCAGAGATGGCAGCAATAAAAACTTTCAATGTGGAGGGTGACAGTCTCTGCTTCAACTTATCCTGAAGGAAGGATAGCATGACACTGATCGGGCAAATTCGCAGGTCTTCTCCTCGAGAAGCGCACTACTCAGCGAATAGACTCCACTTCAGGGCATTTGTGCACTGTGTAGAGGGGGTCGGAGTGATGTTGTTAAGTCTTGCTCTGTCTATGGACCATATGTGGAGGTTCCAGAGATCTGGGTGCAGGTGCCAGATGGTGCTTCGTACCCTTCCGAGAAAGGAAATCCTTCCTGAGGGGAAAACATCAGTGAGGCACTGTTACTTGGATTGTGAGTTCAAAAACCCAGATCTTGGTGGGCCAGAGTGGTGGAACTAGCAAGATCTGATCCTTGTCCTCCTTGACCTTGAACGGGGTCTGTGTAAGAAGGCTCACTGGGGAAAACGCATATTTGCACATGCCTTGGGGCCAGCTTTGTGAGAAGCAAACAAGTTGATCTGGGCTTCTCTAAAATGCTACCATATCAGCTGGACAACACTGGTTGGAGTCTCCATTCTCCCAGGAGCATGAGCTACAGGGATTGCAGGAATACCATGATTTCAACCTTGTGTGACTACACAGGAGCAGATACCGCCCTGACGGTTGATATACGTCAGAATCAGCAGAGAGAAAGAAACACTGGCAACAGCTCCAGGCAATTGATTTGCCAAAGCAGCTGGGATCTGGTCCACGAATCTGCAGACATTTAGTGGGACCCCTGTTTTCCTGTTGAATTGTTGCAGACAGGATGCCCCAACAGGTTGAGGTGCTGGAGCAATACATCCCTGTGCTTAATCAATTGATCCCAAGACTAAAATAAGACAGTCATCGAGATAATTGAGAATGCGATTGCCAGTGAGCCGGAGGGGTGCTAGGGCACCCTACAGCCAAAAAAGGAGAGCTCTGTACTGCTTGCTTGGCCCTTAAGTGTAAACTGTAGTAACAGTCAGTGGCAAGAGAGAATCGAGACATGAAATTACACATCCTTCAGTTATATTGCTGCAAACCAATCCTGTAGATGCATTTCTGAATGAACATTTTGAATGGCATCTTATGCAGATTAAAATGTACAGATAAAGGATTGGTCATAACCCACCACTCTTTTGGGGGATGATGAAGTATGGGCTGTAGAATTCATCCTTTATCTCAGCTCGAGGGTCCAGCTTGATTTCATCCTTCGGGAGGACAGGAATCTTCTCATGCAAGACAGCATTAACCAGGCTGACAGACCCTGTACGAGTGGCACTATTGGAACAATTGTTGATGCACAAGCGGTGGGGAAGCTCAGGGAAAGCAGTGCATCCCAAGAAAGAGCTGGAAGTGAGACTGTAGCCCCTATCTTCCTCCCAGGATCCTGCAAGAGAAAGCAGCTCATCCTCTCAGACTGGCAACACTCAAGCTTTCACAACCAGAGAGAGACGAAACCTTTAATGAAAATTTGGGTCCTGCTGGCCGAGTGGCCAACGTTGAGATTTTGTGGTGCAACATCCGGCCACTGAGTCGGTGTAGCGGGCTGCAGTGACAGAGCAGGTTTGGTAGCGGTAGGCAGACAACCTTTGCGAGCAGCAGCCAGCACAGAGGTTCCCAGCTGCAGGGTACTTGCCTGCCTCTGTTTTAAGGGTATCTGTCCCATAGAAAGGCAAGGTGACTCAATGTGTGCCATGGTGCCATACTCATCTAGGTTGTGCAACCATCGCTGCAGTGGTCTCATATGAAGCAATCCAAGCAGAGTGATAATGGCTGCATATACCCCAGGAGCCTCTGAAAAGTTTCAGTGGGACCAATGACTTCCAGCTAAACTGGTTCAGACAGGTGAACACTGACTGGGCGCATTCAGTGGTGACCCGTGCTATCATGGAGTCCAGCTTCATCACTGCTATGCAAAGGCTTGCTTTTTTTTCAGTTGACCTGAAGCACCTGAAGCATCTCCCTGTGCATCACTAACTCACTGCTGCTGTTAAAATGAGCCAGCCATTGAAATAATTGAGGATACGGTTGCCAGACACCCTCTGCGACCATATTATGTGGAAGAAGCAATTGTGAAAAAGCAATTCAAAATGTGCAATCTCTTTTTTGGTTACAGTGAAGTATTGGTTGTAAAACCTGCTCTTCATCTAAACTGGTGAGACTGGGTTGATAGTTACCCTCACCAAGAGGAACGCAATCTCCTTGCACAAGACAGGGGTGGCTGTGGGAGGCACCAACGAAACACCACCACCACGTACTGGGTGTCTAGACATATGATGCAGTGATTGTGGATCAGCTGATTGTTTTGCTCCTTTTTAAGGAAACTGAGTTACCTGCATGTGGCACCGCTTAATTATATGCATGTAGGAGAATGGCCCAGCATAAAACTCAATGATCAAATTCCCAATTTTTCAGGCATTACAATGTAAAGCCAACAAAATTAAACCCAATTCCATTAGCTTTTTTTCCCCTCGTAAACCTACAACATAGCTTGTTAATGTCACCATAACAATCAGATTCTCAGACAAAATTGCATTTTTATATTATTAAATATTTTATGTGTACAGAAAAGTAGAAAAGTGTTTTATTTAGCATTGACTTTGAAAGATGAGTCATTGGTGTCAATATTGATTGTCCATAAGCTCTTTAATTCCAGTGCCTTTATATTTTTTAAATCAAGCACAGAGAATTAAAATAACTTAAATATTTTTTACAGTATTTACAATAAATGCCTTACTTGTTTGCCACCTTGTTTCACAAGAACACACTCTTTATTTTGATCCTCCACGTGCTTACATCTGTATCTAGACCTTTCTGTGAAAGAGCTTAAAAGCAGGAACATCTGCACTATATTTAGCGACAACATGTCATTTAATGTTGAAGAAAAAAGTGAATGTATAATGAATGTCCAATATAAAAACCTCTTTACAGCACTCAATACTTTTTGTTCTGGGTATGAAGTTGCATGAGCAACATGTGGCATCATGATGGCATCAACACTAATGTAATTTTTTTTTTTCTTTGCATAGACATTTGAGTGGAATTATGCAATTAAGGTGTGTGCAGAAGAATTTGACTGAGATGTTTTCGGCAAGTCTGAATCAGCTTTGTCTTTTAGACAAACGCATAAATAAATAAAAATCCTTTTATGGGTGGCTTTGAGCTTTGTGATTTAGCAGATCTTACAAACAGCCACATAGCACAAAACTGAAAAAAGGAAAATGTTCTTTAATATGCACATTTTGGCAATTTTAAGGTGGCAATGTATGAAAGGCAATAAAAGGTCTGATGTTTGCAGCTTTGCATACATACATACAAGTGTACCATTACAACATCCTTCATGAATAAATAGAACGACTGATGTTTGTAAATGTACATATCTTATCACATCATTGTCACATACATTGTTTCATTGGCTGTAGTTCTTAGTAGATGCATCAACAGTCATCAGTGCCTGTTGTCGTAGTTAATGGTTTATTAATACCTAGAACTGAAGCCTAAAATAAAATGTGATCAAAATAAAAAAAAAATCGAAATTCTTTCCAGTAATTTGACATGAGCATCCAGAAATAAGCCACCCTAACCAGATGAGCGGCTTTAGATCAATATGTAAATGTGTTGTGTTCCTTCTTCTCAATAACAAGATTATCACAGAATGAAAAATGACAGAAAGATTTTGTCACTTCAAATTAAGCTTGAAGCACTGGAGTCACACAGACTTATAAAAATTTTTTTTTTATAGATATTTAGACTTGCAATGCCCTTATTAGTTCTTCTGACTCAGTTATCATTTAATGAGGCCTCATTTGAATTGATTGTAAAATACCAAAAATGCTTTAATATTGAAACTATGAATAAGTAAGTATTTAATAATTAAGTTAATGCACAGGTTTGCCACATTGCTATGCACTGTAGGCTACAACCTATAATTATTAAATGATGTACAACATATAATTAACAAAAAAACGCTATGCAAATGTACAAATCTAGATGAGTTTGTGCATCCCATTCCGCGTCCGAGTTCACCTAAAAATGAAAACTCACTTACTATTTATTCACCCTCAAGTGGTTCCATACCTTTATGAGTTACCTTTTTCTGTTGCATGTAAAAGAAGATATTTTGAAGGGAAAAAAAAAGTTACCACTGGCTAGGGCTGCACGATATTGGAAAAATGTTACATTGCAATGTTTTTTTTCTCTGCGATATATATTGCGATATAAATACAATTTCACCAGATTGCTTAAATAGCTCTATTTGCAAAGTCATTACTTTAGATTGATTGGGATGATTTTGTAGGGGAGTGAAATATAAATATCTTTTTTATGTAACTTATTACATGCATAAACAAACTAGTCATAAATAAACATAATGGAGCAAATATTAAAGTAAAATAAACTGTGCTTTATGTTTTTTTTTCTGGAGAGAGTCTAACAATATTCAGGTACAGAAATTGATTAATCAAATGTAAAATAACACTGCATAGTCTTCATCATGTAAGTAATTCAATAAAAATAATCTTTATTAAACTTCCTTATGCACAACTAAAATGCTTTGAACTCTCTTAAAATGCACACATGGTTACAGGCCTTAAAAACACATGCAGTTGATAAACTTTTACTCTGTTATGGTTCAATTCTGCAGTGTTTAAACAAATCGTGTGTGTTTTGACCTGTGGTTTCTGGTCATCTTCAATCCCAACTCAACATTGCATATCTTGCGATGTGACCATTGCAGATGCACACGTTGCGATATCGATGCTCAAACGATATATTGTGCACCCCTACAACTGACAGGAAAAACAAATACTAAGGAGTCAATGGTTACAGGTCTCCAGCATTTTTCAAAATAACTTATTTTGTGTTCAACCAGGAAAAAAAGAAACTCAAATAGGTTTTTGACAAGTGAAGAGTGAGTAAATGATGATAGAATTTTCATTTTTGGGTGAACTATGCCTTTAATAACTACTTGTAACAAAACGTATTGTGTTTTGTCTGTGCTTAAAAATGGAAAAGGGAATTCTGTTACAATCTGGAGTACTTTTAATATGAATGACAGTTGTGTTATTATCATTGTAAATTAATCTGTTTGTTCAGAGGGTTACATTAATGACTCTAGTGCCACTAAAACGACACTTGAGTGAGTCTCTAGAGGGGGTTTTACATAATGTGAAGCGAACACTGAAATGCTGTGCAAGTCTGACCTCTGCTGGTAAAATATGATATAGCAAGTTTTGAATGCAATTTTTTTTTCGTGCTGTGAGAATATGGACAAATTCTATACAATAATTGTATTGTATGTATATATGTATGTAATTGTATGAATATGTAGAGTTTTCTCTTGAAATATAAGCATAAATTTAAACAAACAATCTGCTTATTTGATCAATACAGCTGAGGTCAGTTTATTATTAGCCATCCTGTGAAATTTGTATTCTTTATCAAATAGACACTTTACCAGGTGATGTTTAACAGAGCAAGGACTTAAAAAAAGGCATGTATTTTTTCATCTGGATAAAGTCTTTTCTTTTTCTAGCTGAAATAAAACAGATCAGATTTTCTAAAGAAGAACAGAATATTATATTAAATACTGTGAAAATTTCATTTGTTTAAATATTTGAAAAAATAAAATAAAATCACTGAAGGGTTAATAATTTAGTTGTTTTTTTATCTATAATTTTGTAATATAATTTTGTAACTGTATATACAGTGCATCCGGAAAGTATTCATATCGCTTCACTTTTTACAAAAAAATTTTATGTTACAGCCTTATTCCAAAATGGATTAAATTAATTTATTTTCTCAAAAATTCCACACACAATGTGAAAAAAGAGTTTTTGAAATAGTTGCATATTTATTACAAATAAAAAACCTGAAAAATCGGTAATCGGTGATGGTATTAGCCTGGTGAGCGGTGCCTGGTTTTCTCCAAACGTAACGCCTGGCATTCACTCCAAAGCAGGCCCGGATTAAGAATTCATAGGCCCCTGGGCACATTGTCTTGTAGGGCCCCTTACCCGGCCGCACCCCTATAGTTAAATTAAAAAATAAGAATAATATAATATTTTTTTAATAAAATGAATCTATAATGTGTAGCCTGCATTTTTTAAATAAATTATATATAGTACATATATTTATAGTCTACAAAGATTTAACTTATTTTTAAAGCATTTAAAGCACACTTTGATAAAAAAAATACTAATAAAACTAGAGAACATTTATGGATTTTAATATACTTATTCAAGTTCACTGAAGCAGTACTAAAAAATTTTATTTTAAAGGGTATTTTTAATGTATAACTTCTACAAACTTATAATGCATATAATTTGGATATAACACCTCTCCAATCCAGTTCTATGAATCTGAGTCTTCCATAATACACAGACTTATTAATAATTCCTACTGTCTTCCTCGTGATGAAGAGTAGGCAAAAAGCACTTGATTATAAAGCTGAAAGTATCTGAAATCACACACACTATACCTGTTCTCTCCTATCTCTCTCCTCTTCAGGGACTTTTTCTGTCTCTCTCTCTCTCTCGTTTTTCTGTCTGTCTCTCTCCTTTTCAGGGACTTTTTTCTGTCTCTC
>CAIGQV010018201.1:10742941-10760043 GCA_903798115.1 Danio jaintianensis | reverse complement strand
TTTCAGGGACTTTTTTCTGTCTCTCTCTCCTTTTTCTGTCTGTCTCTATTCAGACACACGATGAGTCCAGTCTGTGCTGCGCTGCTGTTAGCTTCCTCCGCCTGGTTAACATTAGCTTGATAGCTAGCTAACGTTACCGTAACGTCTTCTATACCCTCATTCTTCTCATCATGGATCTGTTTGAAGAAGGTGTGTGTATACATAGAACATGCCTCAATAAAGATGCCTCTCTCTCCTCTTTTTCTCTCGGGTTTGCTAAATCCACTTGTCCGCTTATTTTGATCTACGACAACTACTACACTACAGTCTGCTCAATTCAGTGCGGGTTATTTCAAAACTGACGTTTCCGCTCTTGACCAATTACAGCATTCTGTTTAGTTAAAACAAAATAATGAAAAAAAAAAATCTGTGTGCTTTTTATCGATTATACATGATGTCATTTTCTGACAATTTAAATATAAAGATAATAATAATTATATATGGTGGCGACTATTTGCTACGAGGAAAATATATAGTTGTTTAAGCATTATGTGCTTTTTATAGAGAAGGAGGCACCTTTATTAAGGCATGTGCCATTTATTAAATCTTCTTCGAACGGAGCCATGAGGTCGGAGAATATGGGTGAAGCAGGGCGACTAACATTGTAAATACAAATTAATTATATTAACATTTAACACCAGGTGGAAAATAACTGTTTATAGAATATTAAAAAATTTTATATATAAAAAAACTGTTTATAGAATATTAAATATTTACTATTTAGATGCTGTTTATACACATGAAATTGGCTTAACCTACCCACGAGCCACTTGTGACTTTATATCACATTTTCATTATTTTCATTTTTAAGCAAAAATATTTCCTTTCTATTAAAAATAAATGTCCTTCCAATCTGAAATGTAATGGGGGAAAAAAGAAGAATGTGTTCATCAGACGCTGGATTCGAACCAGATTGATGGTCGATCGCGTCAAAACATGTTGCCTCGCACTTTACAAGCTACACACTCACGTGGCTGTAATTTTGTCTCTGTCGATCAAACAGTGATGGCTGAAAATCACTCAAATAGCTTATTCCAACGAGGTGCGCTATTTACACTTAGCCTAAATAGACACTCCAAAATCGGCATTTCCCCCTCCCCTCGCAGGGGCCCCAAGTGCGCACGGGCCCCTGGGCCTGTGCCCATAATGCCCATTGGTTAATCCGGCCCTGCTCCAAAGAGTTCAATTTTAGTCTCATCAGACCAGAGAATTTTGTTTCAGATGCCTATGCTATGTGCCCTTTACTAAGGAGTGGCTTCCGTCTGGCCACTCTACCATACAGGCCTGATTGGTGGATTGCTGCACAGATGGTTGTCCTTCTGTAAGGTTCTCCTCTCTCCACAGAAGAACGTTGGAGCTCAGACAGAGTGACCATCGGGTTATTGATTACCTCCCTGACTAAGGCCCTTCTCCCCCAATCACTCAGTTAGATGGCCGGCCAGCTCTAGGAAGAGTCCTGGTGGTTCCAAACATCTTCCACTTACGGATGATGGAGGCCACTTTGCTCATTGGAACTTTCAGAGCAGCAGAAATTTTTCTGTAACCTTCCCCAGCCTTGTGCCTCGAGACAATCCTGTCTCGGAGGTCTACAGACAATTCT
The DNA here is from genome assembly GCA_903798115.1 of Danio jaintianensis. Classification (NCBI taxonomy): domain Eukaryota; kingdom Metazoa; phylum Chordata; class Actinopteri; order Cypriniformes; family Danionidae; genus Danio; species Danio jaintianensis. The sequence goes on along the minus strand of CAIGQV010018201.1, from coordinate 10,758,404 downwards.
TTTGTCTTCATGCTTGGTTTTGCTTTGACATGCACTGTCAACCCTGGGACCTTATATAGTACAGGTGTATGCCTTTTCAAATCATGTCCAGTCAACTGTCAAGTGAAGCGCTATGAATACTTTCCGGATGCACTGTATATCACTGGCCCCTTTTTTTATTTAAAATAATTAAATTAGATTGATTAGTTTAGTAATTTTGTCTTTATCTGCATAGGCCAATTTATGTTTACAACTGGTATAGAGGATTTAATGACTGTGATTCAAGGCTATAATTGAACGTTTAATTCCAATTAAATGATTAAATTGCACGTGATAAATGTATTCCATAATAGTGCCTAGAAATAGTGTCGCTTGAAAACCGAAATGACCTTGCTATGTGAACTCCTACATAAAGACACACTGCGTTCACTCTTACACACACTCATGCAGCAATCAACATGAATCCCTCACAAGAATCCCTGGGGTGAAAATCTTCAAACCTTAAAAATGCTAGTCAGAAGAAGCTACTTGAAAGTCACAAATAGCACATCATTGCAGAGAAGAGAAAAATAGCCCCTTTTTTGCAAATCCCTTTGTAATCTTACTGCATCATTTACAGTGTCCTCTGACCCACTGATGTTTTCTAGATGCTTTTATATGTTTCATGAGGGTGTATTTTAATCTAACCTTAAAATCCAAAAGCTGTTACTTACTTTACTTTATGTTGTAAATATGGAATTTGTATAGATGACATTTATGCTATATACTACAAATGTAAAGTAACAGAAGCACTCAAGAGATTAGATTGTTGTAGATAATCAATATGTAATTATATGAAATATGTAGCATATGTAGCAGAAATATATATAGCATAATTAATACCAAAATGAAAATTGTCTTTAAAAAATGATTATCACAGCACAGATGTTTTTTTTTTTTTGTATTAAATGGGATTTCTGCCCTTAAAAGTCTGTTCAGCCAAAACTGTGTTGCTTCAAAAAATACATTAAATATTTAATTAAAATATTTGTTAAAAAAAATTGCTTTATATCACGAATTACTGTTTTTTTTAAACAACCTAAACTAGGATTTAAAATAATAGCAGATTTGTCTCATTTAAATAAACACTAAAAACTGAGATTTATTAATTTTTTTCTTATGGTTAAATAAATGTTTGAAAATGTCTGTGTTGATATGGCAACTAGAAAAGAATGTAAGTTTTCATGATGTTCATTTCTTACTTAATGCCTAATAAAATCAAAAGTCGTAATTGTTTTTTTTAATAACTACAAAAACTAAGTTGTATTTTTTTATTTACAGAATAACTAATAAATGTGGTTATTTCACATGCATTAAAGGCCACCTATATAGTGTGTCCACATTCATATTGGAGTGATATAAACACAACAAGTGTCTTTTTTCAAATTTCCTGACGTTAAAATAGGATCCAAATCTCAGTGATTTTGAGGCCCACTGCAACATGATGTAGGAGTGTGGTTTTCCCCACCCACCAAATTGATTGGCAGGCACATATTAACATGTCTCTGTAGTAATGCGTATAAACTTCCACAAAACAGGATTTGCAAAGAAACTGGGATTGAAAGATCTGTTCAGCTCTCTGTGATCATCTTCACCAGAATGAGTTTTATATGTTTAAAACGTTTTTAAAACAGTGCATGTTTGTAATGAAGTAAAGACAGTAAAATCACTATGTAATTCATAACCGATGGAATCACCACAGCCGCATAGTGTCAGTACAATAATATACAAGAACAAAAACAAAGTTAAACGTGTGTGTGTGTGTGTGTACTGCGAACTTTGTAAAGCATTTGTGTGTGACTCATCGTTTCAGAAAAGCTTGAATAAACTCCACCACAAATACATCAAATAAACGTACTTGGTATTTTTGAACACGTTAATGAGCTGGATTACTGTTTTATCTTATCTGTCTCTGTCACTGACTGCTGTTTATCTGAAGTAGTGATGGGTCGTTCTTGAACAATTCGTTCATTTTGAACGAATATTTTATGTGACTCATGAACGATGAGTCCTGTCAGGGAGTGATTCGTTCATTCATGCATGCGCACATTTGTGCAGATGGAGGAGAAGAGTTCATTTTTCGAGTCCTCTATCGGGTTTGAGTCGTTCGTTCATCACGTGAAAGACAGAAGCCAATCATATGCATTTAGAGCCGGAAAAAGATTTGATCTGTTTATCTCTCGAGTTCTCGGGTTTGAGTCATCTCGTTACATCCTGTCACGTGATGAACGAACGACTCAAAAAACCCAAAGACTCAAAAGGTGAACTAATCATGGGTGTTTGCGGCTCAGACTGTACGCATTGGTTAAGCTTATATGGGACTGTCAGTGTCAGGTGAACGAACGACTCAAATGAAGACATGCCAGAAGAGGTGAGCAGAGCTAATCACAGATATAACACCAGGTAAACAATAAATGATTATTTTCTCTTTCTTATAGCATTCTAGTTATGACTTGTTTGTAGTGTGATCAACGTTTGGTGTAGTTGTAGATGTGTTTGGAAGCATCTCGTAACATTTTAATGTTATTTTGGCAAATTGAACGAAATGACTTGAAAAAAGATTTGTTCATCTCAATGAACGAGACTCAAAGGTCATGTGGGAACGGTTGGAGCTTATTTGCATTTAAAGGCACAGGCTACAAAAACAGCTGCACTTTGCCCTGAGCCCAAAATGGGCATATTCTGCATTGTACAATAAATAATCTGATGGGTATTTTGAGCTGAAACTTCACAGACACATTCTGCACACCATAAACATATCATACATCATGTAAAAGGGGTAAAATAGGAGCCCTTTAACTAATGTTTACTATCCTAATTGTAAAACGTTACCTTTTATACATTATAATACTTTTGGATTTGTTTTTAAACATTTGTTTTCTCTGAACACGTATATGGAATAAAGCAATGCACACTTTTTAAATTAAATTTTATTCATGTTTTATTTTTATTTGTTTATTTATTTATTTTGCTATTATACCTGTTGAAGTAAAAAAAAATTGACAACATATTAGGTCAATATAGTGATTAATACAATATATTGTGATAATGGCATTAGAAATTAATCACAAGAAAATTTGATATTGGCATAAGCCTACATGCCTGTTACAACAAAACCTGTCTTAGTTTGTGCCCTGCTCACCCCTGTATTGTGAATCTATACAGTACGAATGTGGGTAGTATGAAAGGAATTTAGCACTCTGCATCCACCAATGTTGTCATTATAGCAAGTTCTACCAATGTCAGTTGCGTCACTTCACTTCCATTGAAAAATCCTCTTCCATGGCCTCATTGGATAGTAAAGTGTTCATCAATTGCACATTTCAGAATCTCAGTGGAAGTAGTAGGTCATCCTGGTACTCTACGCCTACAGTTTTTTTTTCTTTTCTTCCAGACTACTTTTTTTTCATACTGCTCAGCTCACATATTTTGTCACATACCATATTGTAGGAAAGTGTGTGATTTTGTACTGATCAATGTTTACATGTAAACACAATAACAATGAAATCTTTTCATTATATTAGAAAACATTGTGCCTCTATCTATTAAGCAGACTTAATTAAAAATATATATTTGACATTTTATTCCAAAGATAAATAAATTTGCATGCATTTGTTCCAAAGTGAGGGTAAATAAATGATGAAATAATTTTAATATGGGGTGAACTAAGCTTTTAATACCTTTAATAAGTCTTTTCATTATATAGATTATGGATTTTGGCATTTTTATATATATATATACTCAAGCACAGGCATATGACATATAAAATGGTCTTGTTCCAATAATTGTTGATGCTTTTGTCATACTGGTATAACAAAAATAACTATATTTGGGTATAAAAAAGAGCAATGATGCTCAGAGTAAACCAAAAAATGTAATGACCTAAACTATCTATATATACTCAAGCATAGGCTTATGGCATATAAAATTTTATTGTTCCCATAATTGTTGAAGCTTTTGTCATATTGGTATAATAACAAAATGAACTATATATTTGGGTAATATAATTAATATATTTGTTCCGAGTAAACCAAATTTTTTAATTACCTACAACTGCAAAATGATTATAAAGTACAATAGGTAATCACTTTACAACTTACAAGGGCTCATTTGTAAACAAAAGTGGTTATTATCTCCCAAAACTGGTTCTTTTTTCTGTTGAACTCAAATATATATGTATAGTTTTCAACATTTTAAAAAATCTTTTTTGCATTTTTTTAAAATCTTTCTTTGCAGATTTTTGATTCATACAGAACTAGTGATTCTAACTTACATCGCCAGTGTTAAATTCTTTTATTTTATTACAGGTTTATTAAACCTAACCTAAAATTAATAAATGCATTATCAGTTTAGTTTACTTGCTAACAATGGAGCCTTACGTAAAGTGTTAACAAACAATAGGCCTATAAATAATCAGTACAGTCTCAATCAATGTCTTGGGCACGTCATAGACCATTTGAAATAATAAATAATTATTCACAGTAATTTAAAGTGCCATTATTGTACATGATCATTATCGCAAAACTTGTAATATTGAATATCAGCATGTCAAGACAATTTTTTCTGAACTGCAGTGATCCAATATTGGATAGAAGCTTCCAGAAGTAAATGTTTTTGTGAATCACAGTGACCCATCACACACACACAAACACACACACACACACACACACACGCACACGCACACGCACACGCACACGCACACACACACACACACACACACACACACACACACACAAACGCACGCACGCACGCACACACGCACACACACATACACACACAAACAGAGACCAATGATGGAGAATTAGAACTCGTGCTTCTGACTCTAAAGCCAAAGACTGCAGGACTCACTCACACACTGCATGTGTCTCCATGACGACCAAAAGCAGGATACTTTTGAGACAGAAACTCTTTTTTTCTTTTTTTTGCAACACATGAATTTTACTACACGTCACGAATACACATGATAATAAAATACATATATATGCATCAATTTGCCTGTAATGTTAGACGTTTATAATCCTTGTTCCTTACTCATCTATATTCATAAAGATGCTGCCTTGTATGACCTTCTTATTTTCCATTATCAGTAATTCAGGTGCATTTGCCACAAAGGTAATCTTGTCAGGTCTCTTGTTGAAGTGTAGAGCTAAACAAAGCCTCTTTTCGTGACCCTGGGACAGTGCGGTCTCTTATGATTGGATTTTTTAAAAACATTTTTATTGTACTCTTAATGCACTGAGTATAAATTGAGCTTCTGCCTTTCCATTTATGTTAAGGACACTTATGAATTTTAATCCTAACAATAAACTCCCTTTAATAAACTACAAGTGGCTGGTTCATGGTATAAGGCATATTATGCGATGGCAGGGGATTTACTATAATAACTGTGGCCTTACCAGGTATATCTGACAACAAAGCAAGTTTCGTGAACACGTGAAGCTGTTGAAGGACGCATGATGCATGTAAAATGTACATAAACTTGTGATATACAAAATATGGAATGTTCTCAAGATAACAATCTTCAAAAAAATTTTCATACACTTTTAAAAAAATGCTGGGTTCCACACAATTCCTTCATGTTGTCCCTACACAAATCGTTAAAGTTAACTTTTTTTTTTTTTTTTTACAAATTTAAGTGGATTGAACATAAAACAATTAAGTTGTCCCCCCTAAAGCTAAAGAATTGTGTTGTTTTAACTCATTTTAAATAAGTAGTTTAAACAAGCAGCAAAAGTCATTCCGTAAAATGACCACACAATTCTTTCATGTTGTCCCAACACAAATCAATTAAGTTAACTTAAATTTTACAAAAAGTTTTACTTAAAGTTTACAAATTTAAGTAGATTGAACATAAAACAATTAAGTTGTCCCCCCAAAAAAGTAAGAATTGAGTTTGTTCAACTCATATTAAATAAGTAGTGTGAACAAGAGGCAAAAGTAATTTTTTGAGTGTGTATGTATATATATATATATATATAAAGAAAACGTTGATGATGTTGCATATAACATATAAGAAGCCAAAATATGAAAATAAAAATATTAATTCATTCTTTCATGCGTGATATGGTACATTATGTACAAAATATGTAACTAAATAACATTTGCAAGACCGAACATTTTCCAATAAGCTGTGTCTGTGACAATTTACAATAAGGTTGTATTAGTTAATATATTAAATAACATGAACAAACAATGATCAAAAAATTTATTATAGTATTTATTCATCTTTGTTTAATTGATATTCATTTTAAGTTCATTAACTAATGTGAAGCACTAATAATTCATTAGTAAATGCTGTATAAGTAGTGTTCATGATTAGTTCATGTTAGTAAATACATTAACGGAGAAGTGTTTGGTTGTTGCTTCTGGATGCTTGGCAAGAGAGACAGCCAATCAGAAATTGAGCAGTGAGGATTACATCACGTCACGGAACAAAATGTGTGTTGTAAACAGCAGCAGTAACATTAAGTAAAAACGTCAAAAGTAAGACATTTCCAAAGACAGTTGCCTTCTGTTTATCCAATCAGCAACAATGACGCCACAAATATGCAAATAAGAATGTTAACCCAGGGTTTAGGAATGTACAGTGTGAAACGTCTGTTAATGAACACCCAGGATTATTCGTGAACGTTATTTATAGTTTGAGCAGGCAGTGTGAAACATGATTACAGATAACCCAGGATTCCATTTATCTGGGGTTTAGGATGACCCAGGGTTAACAATTTCGAATGTGAAAAGCCCTAAAAAGTAAATACAGAATTTATTCAGAATGCTTAAAATTTTATTAAAATTGAAGTTAATTTGAGATGCATTTTAAGCTTCATGTGCTTTTCTTTTAGTATATTATGGATATAATTATCATTATTTTAAACTATGGAATAAAAGATAGAACCTCTAAACTATCAATGTATACAGTTGGTCAGAATTATTAGCCCTCCTGAATTATTAGCCCCCCTGTATATTTTTTTCTCCAATGTCTCTTTAACAGAGAGAAGATTTTTTCTAAGAAGACATTTCTAAACCTAATAGTTTTAATAACTAATTTCTAATTACTAATTTCTTTTATCTTTGTCAAGATGACAGTACATAATATTTTACTAGATGTTTTTCAAGATACTAGTATTCAGGTTAAAGTGCATTTTAAAGGCTTAACATTCATGTCGTTTCAAACCTGGATGATTTTCTTTCAAGTTATTTTTGAAGATGTTGGTAGCCAAATTGTTTTTGGGGCTGCAATAACATTCTTTAAGTATTTCTAAATATCAAGTTAAAATACTGAGTTTGAATTCCTATAACTAACGTGCAAAAGATATAGCTCTTTTTACAGTAATTTGCTGTAATCATGCTACCTGCCTTAATTTCACAATAAAATTGAATACAACATATTAATGTGAAGTTTACAGTTAAATCCTGTAAAGAGATACTAATGTAATTTACTGTGAAAAATTACAGTAAAATGTTGTGAAATTCTGGGAATATTTTACAGTGTAGGTTAATTAGGTAAGTTAGTGTAATTAGGCAAAAAAAGGGGGCTAATAATATTGACCTTAAAATAGTTTTAAAACGTCTTTTATTCTAGCCAAAATAAAACAAATAAGACTTTCTCCAGAAGAAAAAAAATATTATCTGAAATACTGTGACAAATTCACAGGAGGGCTAATAATTTTGACTTTAACCTGAATAATAATATATCGGTATCGATGAATACACAGATCATAGACTTTGATATGGTCAGATCATTCCAGATAATAATACAAATTGTTAATAGATCCCTTAAAACAATGTATATAAAAATGTTCCGATTATAATTTAATAATACAGCATTTTATAGACTGAAAGTCTATTATAACATGGCTCAAGATTGATTATATTTCCTGGTTTCCCTAAAGCAAAGGAAAAAAAAACAGACCTCATGTACTCACTTACTCTCTAATTTTTTTTTTTTGATTGCACATATTTACAGGCCATACATCACTACGGCTTCACAGCAAGTACCAAGTAAGGTCTCGATTGCGCTGCGAGAAAATGCATCATCAAGACTGAAGCACACAGCAAATGCTCTTTTTATCAAGACAAAAGCCCTTAGAAGTCAACCACCCAATCCTTCATGATTATAACAATTTAAACATCTAACTGTGTTTATCATTTACAGTAGAATCTATATGTAACCACCCCTTTGCCTTCTACTGAAGACTTAAAGCCATCGTGAATTATAGTGTGTATGGATTACACAGTGGTGCAGTTGGTGGACGGCGCTGCCTCCATCTTGCTTTTCATTTCTCTGGCTTCATTTGTAGGGCACTCAGAAGCCACCTGACAGCGAAACACCTGCTTATAGGCCTGCCTGAAGTTCTCTGACAGGAACGCATAAATAACTGGATTAACAGACGAGTTGCTGTAGGCCAGACAATGAGCCGTCACACGGAGCACGAAGGACGCCTGGTTCAGGGGGAAGGAGCCAAACTCAACCCACAGGTGCACCACGTGATGAGGCAGCCAGGACAGACAAAACACCACCACCACCACCAGAACGGTCTGAGCTGTCTGAAAGAAGAGATGGAAGAATGTTTTTTTGTTGATTAACAATAATATATAATGGTCAACAATTAACATAAAAAAAAAATATATATATATATATATATATATATATATATACACATGTACAGCGGGCAAAATAAGTATTGAACACGCCATATTTTTTCCTGGGAATAATATTTCTAAAGGAGCTGTTGACATGGAATTGAACCAGATTTTGGTTTAAAAAATAAAAATAATAAAAATACAAACAAAAATAAAACAAAACAAAAAAATCTGAAAAAGTGGTTATGTGTGATAACAATGAAATGACACAAGGAGAAAGTACTGAACTACTGAAACATATTTAATATTTTATATAAAAGACTTTTTTAGTGATGGCAGCTTAAAGATGCCTCTCATATGGAGAATGAAGTTGCATAAATTGCTCAGGTGTGAGATTTTCACAGACTTTTCACAGAGTGTTAAAATCTTGATTGTTCTGTGGGTCTCGTCTATCAAATCTAAGCTTTAACTTGTATTTTCTATTGGATTCAAGTCAGGTGATTGGCTGGGCCATTCTACAGCTTGATTTTCTTTCTCTAAAACCATTTGAGAGTTTCCTTGGCTGTGTTTTGGATCATTTTCTTGCTGAAACGTCCACCCTGGTTTCATCTTCATCATCCTGATAATGTAGATGTTGGACTGAAGCAGCTAATATTCATGTAAAATGACGAACTATAATGAGGGTTGCTGAAGAACTATTGAGAAATTTCAGCTGCTGTCTTGGCTTTCACTGCCTTTCTACATCTTCCTTTCTTCATGTCTTCAATACTTTTTCCCTGTGTCATTTTATTTTATTACGCATAACTTAATTTGTAAACTAATTAGATTGTTTTCTTTGCATATATGGATTTCTTTAGTTGTTACCATCATCCGCGGAAAATTTCAAGTCAACAGTACCTTTAGAAATATGTTTTCTGAGAAAAATGGTGACATGTTCAATACTTATTTTCCCCACTGTATATATAATAAAATATATTTATATATAAAAATATCTGAAACAAATACATTTAACTTTTCTTACCTTCTTTTTTGATGCCTCAGACTTTTTGGAGACGTTTCTTAACTTTTTATGCAAATGATTCAGGACCTGAGAACACATTGGCACATATTGGTTTGAAATGAAAAGTGGCAAAGGTTTCTTGATATTCACATTATTTTGCAATGCAGAAATTAACTTTTTTTGTTGTTGTAAATATGTGTGAGACTTCTGCTTTATTAACGCTACAATAAAAAAACAAAAAAACCCTGAAATGATGTAATAAATTGTACAGTTGTTCACACTACAAACCAGTTTGTGTTTATAACAATATAATAATATGATAAGGCATACCTTTTTGCACTATCAAGCACTATAACAAGCTGCTTTGTGTAAAAATAAAATGAAATGAGTGACACCGGAAGTCACAAACACTCAGCTTAAAATGCACACGCCCACTCTTATGTAAAAATAAGGTACAGTGCAATTATTTGCACACACTTTTTGTCCAGATATATAGAAATTTAATAAATATTATTTTTTGTATAAAATGTAAAAACATAAAAATATAGGCAAAAAATATTTAATTTTCATTTTATATAACTTAAAAAATATAATTTTTTTTAGATAAAATATATTAAATATTGGCAAAGGTTATCTAAAGTAATTTTATTTCTTTAAATAACAATGCAACAAGATTGTTTAAAATATTAAGATTATTTTATAATAATAATTATTATATATTTAAATATATTTAACACATATTCATATAAATTATTATTATTAATAATAACCAACATGCAGGATGGCATTTTGTTGCCATATAAAAAAGGCATTAAATAAAGTAGGACCTAGTTGAAGACATTTTGTTCAGGTCAAATGAAATAATCTTATTTCAGTGGAATAAAAATGGACATCAAACTTAACTTAAAGATTCTAAAAACTTCAATCAAAGGAAAACCTATAAAAAATACTTTAATGTAAAGATTTAAACATAAATGCAAAGATTATTTCTATAAGAGCTCGGCAAAAAAAAATCCTGCTTTCCAATTACCTGGGCATCTTTATTTTGCAGTGAGTCGTTTAACAGATTATAAACTATCCACATTTTATTTTGCATGAATAAGGATAATAACCAGAGCACTTCACATAACCAAGCTAGAGTAAAAAGGCAAGCCACCAACCTTGGCATAACAGAAAGAAATCAGAATCAGCGGCAGCACATATCCAAAAACAAAAGTGCAGACCACATAGATTTTTCTCCTGCCGTGATCTGGCCACACTTCCCAGCAAAACGTGCTGTTGTCCTCACTTTCCACGATGCCCTGATAGTAGGCGACCGGAGTGGCCATGGCGAAAGAGAGCACCCATATGACCAGCACCCCGATCAGCGCATGCCTCGCAACTCGAATGGAAGAAGACTTTCTGCAATGCACTATGGCGATGTACCTGTCCACCGACATGGCTGATAAGGTGAAGATGCTCACCAGCATGGACACGGTGAAAAAGTAGTGGATGAACTTGCAAATAAAGGCACCCAGGATCCATGTGGGCAGCATGTAAACGGTTGACTGAAAAGGGATGCAGAACAGCAGATAGGACAGATCTGCCACGCTGAGGTTGAGGATGAAGATGTTGGTGGTGCTTCGTTGCTGTCCGGGTTTGCGTTGAGCCAGAACAGTGATCACCAGAGAGTTTCCCAGCACGCCCAGAGTAAATATGAGTCCGAAAATCAGAAGCGTGACGAAGTTGTCGGTGCCGATGCCAAATAAGGTTTTTTCAGGTGCTTCCAAGTCTATGTTGCCTCTGGATCTGTCCAAATCACTGTTGTTTTGGGTGCTCATCTTAAGCGTGAGTTTATTTCGATGCTTTGTCGTGAAAAGGAAATCTTCTGCAGTTAGTTTCCTTGGTTTATTGATTTCCCAGAGGAGGCTGAAAATCCTATAAAGTTTACAGGAGTCCAGCAGCAGCGACGGGGTTTAAGTAGAATGTGCTCGTTCACTCGCATCACAAAATTGATATTTTTTCATACTTTTTTCATATTAAAGTTTCTGGAGAGAACGATAATCCTTTTGCTTTCTCGTACTGATGGCGCTCATAGATTCATGTTTTCATCAGCAGATGCTCTTCGTGCGTTTTGAGCGCGCCCTAGGTGGAGAGGAACTGTTCTGCCTCTGCTATAAAATATTGCCTGTGTGCACGTCACCAAGACACCAATTTCCCAGCCTTACTCACCCATCCTCTTACATGGACATGGGAAAAGCACAGGATCTTTCATTTAATGGTCTCGCTTCTTTTATTTATCACTGTATTGCTTTCCATTAGACCCTTTTTGAGTCTTATGCATTTACAGTTCAGAAGGGGTCAAGTGTAACTTCGTTTTTTAGTTTACTACATATGTATTGTTGACAGTAATTATATCTTATATAAAAAATGCTCAAGCAAATGTTTTTATTAAGAAACCTTTTGTGTTAGTTTTCAAAGCGTGTTTTCTTTTTGTGTGTTTCATATTTATGTTGAGGTCCAGTTAATATTAATATTTTCTGAAGGGAATTTGTTGAAAAAATGAATAAATAAAATAAATGTAAACATCTAGAATTTGTCTGCAGAAAAACTGCATAGTAGAAAATTCCTCCAATCTTATGTGTTTTGAGAAGTAGATAAATAGATCCAGGCACTCACATGGAAAAAGGTGCTTATGCACTATTCTGTTATGTTTTTATGTATAAATAGTTAAGTAGTGGGTTCACATTTAAAATTTCAAAAAGAAAAGAAAGTACATTTAAATAACCTGACATGCATGTAGATCTGCAGCCACAGGAGAACTAGTTTAGTGGTTCTCAATCCCGGGTCCGCTCTGCACATTTTGCATGTCACCCTTATTTAACACACCTGATTCAGATTATGGGCTCATTATTAATAATAATTAATAATTCATTACATTTATATAGCACTTTTCTGGCCACTCAAAGTGCTTTACAGATATGGGGGAAAGGGGGTCTCCTTATACACCATTAGTGTGCAACAGCCACTCGGATGACACGAGGTCAGCCATTTTGCGCCAGACCAAATACCACACACCAGTTTATTGGTGGAGAGGACACAGAGTGATGAAGCCAATTATGATACAGGGATAGTTAGGACAGAAGCCAGCAGGCAAATTTGGCCAAGATGCCGGGGTGCCACCCCTACACGTTTTGATGGATTACCTGGGATTTTTAATGACCACAGAGTTCTGTTTAACATCTCATCTGAAGAACAGTGCTCACTGACTGTATAGAGTCTCCATCACTATATTGGGTCATTTGGACCCACACAGACCACAGGTTTGGTCTCCCATCCAAGTACTGACCAAGCACAGACCTGCTTATCTTCAGTGGGTGACCATGTGAGAGCCGCAGAGAGCTATACCTGTCGGCTATGTAGTAGAGAGTTCCATTATTGACCTTGTGTGTCAGATAACAGAGATAAAATTCATTGTTTTCAGATTTAAAAAAACTGCCTTACACATTTTGCTGTGTGGCAGCATGAAAATTGTTGAAGGGAAGTTCATTGGGCGATGAACATAGGGATGAAGCACCATGCTGCCAAGTGTATATCACTGCAGTCCGGAGATTGCAAAGTAGGAGGGACTCAGGAGAGAGGAGATTAAGGGTTAAGGCTCGAGGGGTTACAGCTGTTTTTTGTGATGCTGTTTAATAATAGTTATTATACATACTGTAACATAATTATTAATTATTATAATTATTTTATTACTATAAGGGGTAGGTTTAGAATTGGGATAGGTGTGGATGTTATTAAAACACAATAGGTTTCTGTATAGATTAAGTTTGGGGTTGGGGTAGGTGTGATGTTAATAAAACACAATAGGTTGGACTATACAAGATTTTAAATAAATCAATCAAAAACCAGAACCAGAATGTTTGCCCATTTTGAAGCTGGCTATACCTACAGTAACTCCATGCTCCTGATATAGCTTTCTCCAATTTGCATTCACTGTAGTTGTACCTGTATCTGCATAAGAGTCCCAACTCTGGCTGCAGAAAACATCCACTAAACCATAACACTTCACCTCCACTTTACTGACGTCTTTACATACTTCGGGTTGAGATTCTTAGCCGGTTCAAAGCTAAACTGGAGAGTCATTCCAGCGTTGAATCGATTACCATACGAGATTCCCTGCATTATCTTGTCCTTATGTGCATTTGTCTTTTGTGGACTTGAATGACTTATTGACATTGTAAAGAGGCAATATTCTAGAAATAATTGATTTGGAACAATCATCTTCTCTTGCTGTGGCAGAAAGGATCATCCCTTTGGACTTCATCTGACCAACCTGCTGACGGAGGGATTAAGTCCCTTTAGAAAGGCTCACCATTTTGCACAGTCAATGAAAACTGGAAAGTTAGGCTGTCAGTTGAGGGTTTAGTTGCCAGATTTACACCAACAAATAAGAGGGAAGTGTTCTCTAATACTGATCAGAGCTCTTTCTCAAATATCTCATGTTGTTTTTTTAGACCATGCTTCAGTATATGTGACTTACGATATGCTTAAAATGTTTTTTTTTTTTTTTTATTCCTATGTGTGTGTTTAGAGCTGTAAGCTAAATTATTAGCCTTCCTGTGAAATTTGCATACGTTTTCAAATTTCCCAAGTGCTGTTTAAGGGAGAGATTTTTTTCAACATATTTTTCAACATAATAGTTTAAATAACTAATTTCTAATAATAAATGTATTCTCATTCATTTTCTTTTCGGCTTAGTCCATTTATCAATCAGGGGTCGCCACAGCGGAATGAACCGCCAACTCATCCAGCATATGTTTTATGCAGCTGATGCCCTTCCAGCTGCAACCCATCACTGGGAAACACCCATATACTCTCATTCACACACATACACTACGGACAATTTAGCTTACCCAATTTACCTATAGCGCATGTCTTTGGTCTTGTGGGGGAAACCGGAGCACCCGTAGGAAACCCACGCGAACATGGGGAGATCATGCAAACTCCACACAGAAATGCCAGCTGACCCAGCTGGGGCTTGAACCAACGACCTTCTTGCTGTGAGGCGACAGCGCTACCCACTGCGCCACCCTAATAAATGTATTTATATAAATTTATTTTAACATGCTATTTTTTTTACTAGTTACTAGTAGGTAACTAATTAGGCAAGTCATTGGACAATAGTGGATTATTCTGTAGCCAATCAAAAAAAAAAATGCTTAAAGGGGCTAAAAATATTGACCTTAAAAAAATAAATAATAAAAGATTTGCTCTTAAAAACTAATCTTATTCTAGCCAAACTAAAAGAAAAAAATACATTCTCCAGAAAAAAAAGATTACTCTGTTCAACTACAGTAGCTTAATAAGGAAACACATCAAAAGTGCAGTAAATATCTCTGACAATATCATACAGTATAACCATTTTAAATCTGCTGTTAAGTGGATTGATTTGTCTGTTTTGTTTACCAAGGTGGAATGCTGCAAATAAAAGTAAACACATTTCACCCTTTGATGCACTATGAAAACCACTTAATGCACAACATGGGTCTGAAATGACCTGTATTCATTTCCTATGTAATTTCATGCTTGGCTGGGAGTTTTTTTTTTTCATTTTTTTTTTTTTCATTTGAAATTATTTATTTTTAGCATTAAATATTGCCTTATCTAAAAATTTCATTATCCATGGATATTCTAAATATGTTTTTTTCAGTGACCACAAATGAATATTATTTTTTTTACTTTATCAAGTTTGCACACATGGGTCAAAAATGACCCAACTGGAAATTTGTTATAAAACAAAATTATTAACTATTAAAAGTATTACAATTATCTTAGCACTCATTTTGACAAACACATTTTACACTTGAAATATATATATATATATAT
>CAIGQV010018201.1:10698141-10717941 GCA_903798115.1 Danio jaintianensis | reverse complement strand
TATATATATATATATATACTTACAGGGTGTTGAATTTTTATTATTAGGTCTCATTTGGAGTTTGCATGTTCTCCCCACGTTCGCGTGGGTTTCCTCTTGGTGCTCCGGTTTCCCTCACAAGTCCAAAGACATAAGCTAAATTGTCTGTAGTGTATGTGTGTGAATGAGTGTGTATGGATGTTTCCCAGTGATGGGTTGCAGCTGGAAGGGCATCCACTGTGTTAAACATATGCTGGATAAGTTGGCGGTACATTCCGCTGTGGCGACCCCAGATTAATAAAGGGACTAAGCCGAAAAGAAAATGAATGAATGAATGAATGGTCTCATTTATAGGAGCCTCATGAACTGTGAAAACATACTTTTACATTTTTCTGAAACTTGGAACATAATTCAGGTCTGATTAAAAAAGAGAACATCTGATGTTTGCATATACAGTGGGTACGGAAAGTATTCAGACCCCCTTAAATTTTTTACTCTTTGTTATATTGCAGCCATTTGCCAAAATCATATGTTTATTTTTTCCCTCATTAATGTACACACAGCACCCCATAAAAACACAGAATTGTTGACTTTTTTGCCAATTTATTAAAAAAGAAAAACTGAAATATCACATAGTCCTAAGTATTCAGACCCTTTGCTATGACACTCATATATTTAACTCAGGTGCTGTCTGTTTCTTCTGATCATCCTTGAGATGGTTCTACCCCTTCATTTGATAACAGCTGTGTTTGATTATACTGATTGGACTTGATTAGAAAAGTCACACACCTCTCTATATAAGACCTTACAGTTCACAATCCATGCCATAGCAAATGAGAATCATGAGGTTAAAGGAACTGCCTGAAGAGCTCAGAGACAGAATTGTGGCAAGGCACAGATCTGGCCAAGGTTACAAAAAAAAATTATGTTGCACTTAAGGTTTCTAAGAGCACAGTGTCCTCCATAATCCTTAAATTGAAGACATTTGGGATAACCAGAACCCTTCCTAGAGCTGGCCAAACTGAGCTGTCGGGAGAGAAGAGTCTTGGTGAGAGAGGTAAAGAAGAACCCAAAGATCACTGTGGCTGAGCTCCAGAGATGCAGTCTGGAGATGGGAGAAAGTCGTAGAAAGTCAACCATCACTGCAGCCCTCCAACAGTTGGGGCTTTATGGCAGAGTGGCCTGATGGAAGCCTCTCCACAGTGCAAGACACTTGAAAGCCTGCATGGAGTTTGCTAAAAGGGTGAGAAATAAGATTCTTTGGTCTGATGAAACCAAGATAGAAGATCTAAGATTTTTAAGGCCAAAAAGCGGTATATGTGGAGAAAACCAGGCACTGCTCATCATCTGTCCAATACAGTCCCAACAGTGAAGCATGGTGGTGGCAGCATCATGCTGTGGGGGTGTTTTTCAGCTGCAGGGACAGGACGACTGGTTGCAATCAAGGGAAAAATGAATGCGGCCATGTACAGGGATATCCTGGACGAAAACCTTCTCCAGAGTGCTCAGGACCTCAGACTGGGCCGAAGGTTTACCTTCCAACAAGACAATGACCCTAAGCACACAGCTAAAATAACAAAGGAGTGGTTTTAACGTCTCATCCGAAAGACGACGTGCACTGAGCAGTATAGAGTCCCTTTCACTATACTGGGGCATTAGGACCCACACAGACCACAGGTTGAGCACCCCTTGCTGGTCTCACTAACACCACTTCCGGCAGCAACCTAGCTTTTCCATCCGGTCTCCTATCCAGGTACTGACTGGGTGCAGCCCTGCTTAGCTTCAGTGGGCGACCAAGTGAGAGTTGCCGAGAGCTAGCTGCCGGCTAGGGTTGCAGAGAGCTAGCTGCCCTACTTTACTATGTTGTACCAAACCATATGGATTATGATTAAAATTGCCATAAACATTACTGCACATGAAAAACTGTGTAATATTGGTTTGTTTGTACTAAGCACTCCCACAAAACTGATCAAAATCACAATACAATTTTTGACATGTACTGTACAGTATGCAAGGCTTAACTGTCTGCTGTGTAGAAATCCAAATGCAGTCCAACAGCCATAATAATTAAGGCAGTGCAGGCATTTTGCAAGGTGGCAGGAAGAGCGCCTCATTCAATATACTGAACAATGCATTGCTTGCTCATTTACACCGAATGAGTCTTTGCTTCTAAAAATGTGAGTTGCGGCGCTGAGGAAGTCCACATGGCGTGATATTATAAACATGATGTAATCATACATCATGTAATCATGTAATAAATAGGAAAACAATATGTTATGATTAACACTTGAAGATACATCATATAACTCAGGATACTTAGGACAACTTCACAATGACTGCCTCCTCCGCCATGATATAACAGTAAATAAAACAGTTGTCATGGCAACTTTAAACAGAAGCTTGCCCCGCCTCTGAGCTCTTCTGATTGGTCCACTGCTTTTGGACCTGATAGTGATGAGCTACTTTGTGTGTGAAAGTTGAAGATCTTTCAACTTGACACAGCATCAAAATAACGCAGAACTTCAAAAGACGCAAATGTAATAGTCAGACACATTTGCCAAGCATATTTACATTGAAAAACAATAGAAATTAGTGCATTGGAAAGGAAAAATGCAGTCTGTGTGAACTGCACCTTACTTTGTGACATCTCTGGATGAAGGTATGGAGATTCTGCAACAAGCTGTGTTGATATAGTTAGTAATTTGAAGTATAATGAACACTTCGGAATTATGTCATAGACTTCATTCTAAGTGTGAGCAACACAAAGCACGTGCACACTTTGGTCACATTGGTAATCATGTGATTAAGCTGATTCAATGCTTTTTTTATTGCAAGTAAAATTAATATGTAACGGAATTCACAGTTGAAGGGGCAGAGGAGGCTGAAATCATAGAATGTTTTAGAAACTTTTCTAGAACCTCTTATGGATGACTGCTGCCTAACAACAAAAGACCAAACATAAAGTGTCCCAGGTCTGGTCCTCTCATCTTTTATTGTCACCGCTCCTTTTTTATCCTTCAAGAGCTCTACCGTGTGACCTGAACTGGTGTGGTGCACAGGTGATGCTCCACCCATAACTTGCTACATGCATTCATTGCTCCTCCATGGCGTAGGCACCCCAAGGCTGCGTCTATACTCCCCTAACATTCCTTCAGTCTTTAAGGAAGCAAACGATATCCTCAGCGAATATTTTAAACTATTGCTAAACATTACAGAGCAGGTAAATCACACTAAGTCAGTCTCTCTCTTTTGTATTGTTGTATTTATACTGTAGTAATCTAGTAGTGTTTGCTTTGGCTTTTATGGAGTTAGTGTTAGTGAATACCCAGATGCAGCACAGAAATAAGTGAAGTGAGTACTGTCAAGTATGGTTACCCATACTTACAAATGGTCCTCTGCTTTTGACCCATGCAAGTGCACACACATGAGTGAGAAGTGAGAGAACTCACACACACACAGTGAGCATACACCCGGAGCAGTGGGAAGCTATTGCTCCCAGCGCCCGGGGAGCAATTAGGGGATAGGTGCCTTACTCAGGGGCATCTCAGCTAGGTATCGAAGATGGAGAGAGTGCGGTTCATTCACTCCCCATCTTCAATTGGACAGGGAATCGAACCTGCAACCTTCAATTAAAATTCCAACTCCCTAACCATTTGGCTCCAACTGCACGAATACAGGTGAACTCTGTAGATTGATGTTGTCTTATGTCTTTCAGCCTTATAATCTTGATCTGCTAACAATATCCTGTTTTGTCAATACTAAGAAATTACAGTACTCTACATTATGCAAAGGAATAATTCCAATACAAGTTCTAAACAGATGCTTTTAATTAGTAGTAGTAGTTTAGATTGTCAGCTGCAGATGTGTATGCATGATGAAAGAATATAGTTCCTCACACAAAAGAGTTTTTGAGGCTCTTCGTGTTTGATTTGACTTTTAATATTCACAATTATGTTGTTGAAATGGGTGGTTAGCACTGTCGCCTCACAACAAGAAGGTCACTGGTTCGAGTCCCGGCTGGGCCAGTTGGCATTTTTGTGTGGAGTTTGCATGTTCTCCCCGTGTTCGCATGGGATTCCTCCGGGTGCTCCGGTTTCCCCCACAGTCCAAAGACATGCGCTATAGGTGAATTGGGTAAACAAAATTAGCCATAGTGTGTGAGTGCATGTGTGAATGTGAGAGTGTATGGGTGTTTCCCAGTACTGGGTTGTGGCTGGAAGGGCATCTGCTGCGTAAAACATATGCTGGAATAGTTGGCGGTTCATTCCGCTGTGGCGACCCCTGATATATAAGGGACTAAGCCGAAGGAAAATGAATGAATGAATGTTGTTGAAATGTGGTATAAATGCAATATCACACTCGCAGCACTGAGATGAGGATGAATTTCAGCCCCTGCTATTATATTATATGAACCAAAGTGAACCACAATGGCACCTATGACATCACTGTGAAAAAAAAGCCATTATAAGCCATATGACATCACTGTGAAAAAAAAGCCATTATAAGTCATATGACATCACTGTGAAAAAAAAGCCATTTTGGTTCTTCCTGCCACCTTTACTTTTAAAAATGTATGAAGGTGTGATCACATAATTAATGTATTAGTTAATTTATTCATGTATGAAACTTACACAGAAGTAACTCTCAATCCAAAAATCTTACTGTTGGTCAAAGCAAATCTTGAATCAGTCACAGTCAATCTTTTGCCCACATGTTCCTGAAATTGCCATTTTTGAAGATTCCTTTGAAATGACATAAATTCACTAAACAATGGTAAATTAACAGCCGTATGCCACCTTAACAAACAATCACATTATCGCAAAATAAACCCCTGAAGTGACGTTTTTTAATAACTTTACAAAAAAAAAAGTCAGAAAGGGGAAGAAAATGGAAAACGGAGCAAAAAAACAAACAAACAAGCAAACGGACAAACATCTTTGCTGAATGTCGTTCACAGATCTCCACAATTCAATCAGTGAGCTCTGCGCAGCTGTGAATGATGTGCAGAAAGCCGATGCTGGCACTTTGTTTTGTTAGCATGTGCACATCCAGGTCTCATAACATTAGGAGCACTCAATGCGCTGCTCTTTTGAATTACTGCTCCTGGGCCAGGCCTGGGAAGGCTCATTTGCGAGCGATCGATACGGGAGAGGGATTGGGTGCAGATGGAGCGGTACATCAGGTCGGCCTTGATGGGGAAATCATTGAGGTCAGCGCTGAGAAGGCTAGAGCTGATCAGCTGTGTTAAACTCCTGCAGTGTCTCAGACTTCGCAGGACAGCGGCGGATGCATAAACACACTGCTCAGCGCCGCATTAGAGCTCACGGAAACATGCTCCATTGTTCTGAGATGATGTGGAGAAGATGCTGTTAAAGCTTTTTAAGCTTCTAGCTGGTGTTAAGGTTCGTTCTTAGATTACTTTGACGAATTAATGATAGTCTTAGAGGGATATATGCAAGCTGATTTCGGAAACTCATTTTTAAATACAGCATATTAAATCCGCAAATAATAATTCATGAAATGTAAATATTAGGGAAATGTACTGACAAAAGCCAAACAAAATAATTTCCTCATAACATTACTATAATAAACTTCAGTGTCTAATTTGACATTAAAAAAACTTAAACAAATGGTTCACACTGCTGAAAAAAAATAAGCTATTCTTACTTTTTTACGTTTTTGTATTGTTTCTTGTTTCAAATATCTAAAAATTCTTAAATCAAGAGGCATTTTCTAGACAAGTAAAAATATAGATTTTTTTTATAATAATAATAATAATAATAATAAGTCAAATTAAGTGAGCCAGTGGGGTTGGTGAATTAATCTTTAATTTCCGTTTTGAAGTATGATTATTTTATTTATTTTACTAGCGGATTATTTAGGTTTTTTTAAGGAAATACTCACTTAATTTTGACTTATAATTTCTGAAAACGAAACAATATTTTTACACAT
Source organism: Danio jaintianensis (assembly GCA_903798115.1). NCBI lineage: Eukaryota > Metazoa > Chordata > Actinopteri > Cypriniformes > Danionidae > Danio > Danio jaintianensis. Next base: position 10,712,010 of record CAIGQV010018201.1, on the reverse strand, counting down.
CTACAAAATGCTTCTCGATTTAAGAATTGTTAGATATTTGGACTATAAACAAGACAAAAATTCTAAGTATGCATATATTTAAGTAAATGAACTTAAAAATGATCAAATATCAGAATAATATAATGTGACAACTAATTAAAACACTAAATACATTAATAAGAGGATTTTAATGACCACTTTAAATATAATATAGCAAATATTTCAGGTGAGAAGAAATTGTTAGGTTTTTAAGCACCTCACTGACGTTAAAACTCGTTCTTAGATTACTTTGACGAATGAACAATAGGTTTAAAGTGATATATGCAAGCTGACAGGCTGACGATAATATTGTTTTTGGCTGTGCATGACTTCAGGTCAAATCAGATGAGATTCCGGTGAAAAACGAGCCTCTCAAGGAAAGTCTTGCAAAAACACACAAATCATATGTGATTGCTTTTTTTATAATTGATTCTGTCTAACTGAGCTTAGAAAAAAATGGCCTCTTTGGATTAAAGGAAAGAAAACTGTTTATAAAATCCAAATATTATATTGTATTATAATAGATATTACATCAGTAGCCAAACAAATTGTATTCCTCAAAACTGATATATTACAGTACTCATTAAACCTTTAAATACATCTTTAAAAATGTAATGACGATTTAATATAGTATTTACACTGTCACTAAATGAACACTGAAGGCAATCAAACCATCAAAATTATTGCTTTTATAAAATGTAAATATTAATGACAGCCATAATGTCCAGTCTAAAGCCAACATTATTATTATTATTATTATTATTATTATTATTATTATTATTATTGTTATTACTTTATTAAAAATAATAGTTTATTAAAAAACTCAAATATATCACTGAAAAAAAATTAGATAACCAGTTTTTAAATAAATATATCTATATTATAACTACATGAAAACTGAGGCCAGTAATTTTTAGTGCATTGTCACAATAAATTGTATTATATATTTGCTGTCAATTAATCGCATCCAAAATAAACGTTATATATATATATATATATATATATATATATATATATATATATATAAAATATATTTTTTGCATACTGTGTATAGTTTTGTGTGTATATTTTTGTGTATATATATATATATATACACAAATTATATATAAATATATATATATTTTATGTACAATATGTGTGTGTATTTAAACATATATACATAAATATACACATGTATATATTATGCAAATACAAATGTTTATCTTGGATGCAATTAATTGTGATTAATCAATTGACAGCATTTATAATTATACATTCAAAAAATTATACATTCTGAAAATACACATATCAAATTATGATAGCACATCCACTGCCAAATAAAACTAATTATTCAAATTAAGTAATTTAAACACTAAAAATAATATAATGACTAAAATATCATAAAATATAGCATTTATTCTGTAAATAAAAAGTGATGCCAGTGATTTTATCACTGCATTATCAAAATAAAAATATTGCTTTCATAAAATGTGTAAATAAGTGTTTTGTTTTGGGGGATCTTTTCTCAATAAATTATAGCATATCACAACATGAACATTTAGGCCAGTGACTTTAGCACCTTTTTTTCAATGAATCATGTAGATGGTTGCACATGGGTCACTTTCCCCACTCTTTCGGTCACTGTTCTGTCAAAACGAATGTAAGCGTTGATCATTTTTCACCCATTAAGCAGAAATGATTCAGTCGTGTTAATGGCGTTCTTGTTTTCTAGTATGTATGCGTCCATTGCAAACAGTTGTACTTGAACTTTTGTCCGAGCGATTAGGACACAAGGACAGTGCCTGCAGCATTAGGTGTCCTTTAATTGCCATTTGCATAGTGGGTTAATCATTTTCCGACTCCCCAATTACTTACCCTCTGTGTCCATGTCAATGACGCTCTCACACAGATGCCCACATTTGGGATTATGGAGGCTTTGTTTTGCTTAAATGGTTATCGTCCCGGGATCAATCACAAAGTGTGCATTTAGAGAGCGGAACATGTGGTTTTCCGTTTGGATGCTTTGTTTCTATTCTAATGGGGCTTCCTCATTTATAGTATATTTTTGATTTATGATTTTCTATATTTAATATATGTAAAGAATGCACAAAAAATACGTTTATTAATTAAGATTAATTAAAATCTTGTGATAGTTGTGCATAGGCATTAATAAAGATCCATTAACACATATTGTTTATAGGCATAAATAATATCTAAACTATATATTTATGATCATTTCTAAGTGTTTACCTGATTATGATCCAACGAAACTAGTTTTAAGCATTTGTACAATTTTATACAAGAGTAAGAAAATGTATTTTGTATTTTTATTGGTCTGTCAAATGTTGTGAGTAAATAGTATATTCATATTTCAATATTTCAATACTCTATATATATATATAGTACTGAAAAAATATAATACTGGTCATGTTTGAGCCCAATATTACACTAGTTTATGCAATAAATAAATATATTATTTACGAGTTAAGTCTTTACATGCTTTACCCATTATCATGTAATTATGATGAAATTATACTTATATATTTATTTATATAATTATATTTAACTTTGAGCAAAATCATTTTTTTTTTATTCAAGAATAAGCAAATGTCTTTTATTAGCCAAACAAATCGAATATATATTAATGTCTATAATAATAATAAATATTACATTCATAAATATAATAAATAGTAAATATGCGTAAATGACAGCCTAAAATTAACTGTTAAACTAATTAACTATTTTATTAATACTAATAAAAAATAATTGTAAAAAACAATTTCAAATAATAACAACAATAAAAACAAATAATACAATTTCTATTCAAGTAAAAGAAAATGTATTTGATTTGTCAATCAAACTGGATACATATTGATATTTTAATTTCATATGAATAATTGAATTATATATGAATAATTCAATTCTTTTCCATATCTGATTTGGCAAGAAAAAAAAAAAAGTTCCCGAGAGTGAAAGGAAAGCAAGCACACTCTGGGACACAAAGAGCTGACTTCCCAATTATTTATTGTTGATTCCCTACATTTTGGCATCTTGTTTTCTTTTCCCCAGCTGTGTAGTGCCGACTTTGCCCTTTCCCTGAAAGGACGATATGAGTGTCAGATTTATGAGCTGCTAAACGAGGCTGCCGGCCCGATTGAAATCTACTGCAGTGAGTAACAATGACAGAGTGAGGATGTTTGCCCATGATTAGCAGAAATGCTAGAGGTTAATTACTCAGATCTACGTTTATTGTTCCATTTGCACATTTCAGACAGACTGATCGTTATTAATTAGGGTCACCGATCCGATCGAGGCGAACAAGGAGCCCCTACAGCCATTTGAAGCAGGCAGAGACCAAGGCACCATTACCTCGGCGGAACAGTTAGCGCTGTAAGCTATTGGCTTCATCTAAGAGCTGCATTAGCGTGAAGAGCTGAGCTCATAAACAGTGTGGGCCCAGCTTTAAATGGCTGACTGGCTTTATGTGCTCTTCTGTTTGATAATGCTTTGCACTTCTAATGCATTTTTAAGTGGCCCTTCACGTACTCATTTCCCAATAAAGTGGATTCGTTTGCTTTAAGACCTGCTATGAAGGGCTAAATCACACCAACAGTTAAATGAGAATGGGGAAAATCTTTTTTTTTTCTTTTTTTTTGCATATATAGAAAGCATCATCTCGCTACAAGAACTCTAAGGACAAGACTACAGAAAGTTCAGGTTTTGCAATACTAAATATGTTTGATTGACATTCACAAATTGATAAAAATTGTAGTAAGTAATATAATCTAGAAGACTTAATTCAATATATTCAGATTACTTTTACAGGTCTTTTGTTTTGATTTAATTTGTCTCCAATAGTCATTCTATTTTAGAAAGATTCAAAGATAAACCATTAAAAAAAAACAAAAAAAAAACACTTGAGCATCAAAGAGCTTGACATGTTAAAATCACATGTGAAACATGGAATACATTATCACTTTTTTTCAGAAATAAAGGTGCAGAAGCTGTCAATGTTGCAGTACTTTTTAAAAATGTGACCCTAAATTGACAGTAAATTACTGAATTGCATTACTTTCACAATAAGGTACTGTATGTAAATGTACAATAATTTACTGTGAGGTAGTTACTGTGTCATTTGTACTTTAAGTTACTGTGATTTAACAGTATTCTCCTGTTGAATTAGTTATATTTACTGTGACTACTATTAATGGAAATCGGATTATTGATTTTGCAGTAGGTTGCAGTTTAAATACTTTATTTAACTGTAAAGTTACATTTACATACCAAATTACTGTAATTTAACAGTTTGCTGCTATAGAATTGCAGAGAAAATTAGGTCACCCAAAAATTACAGTTATGTTATCATTTACTCACCCTCGGGTTGTTCAGTCCTGTATAAACACAAAGGAAGATATTTGGCAAAATGTCAGTAACCAAACAGATCTCGACACCAATTTAGTTGCATTTAGTTGCAAAAATGCATTCTATAGCATAAATGAGTGTTCAGAGTATAATATGTACATTTAAGGTACAATATGGACACTTTAGGTACAAATATGTATTTTTAAAGAACCAATATTGACCATTTAGGTTCAAAAGTGCACCTTCTGAAAATAAACCAATGACAGTGTTTGCACCTTTATTTCTGAGAGTGTATAAAACTGTTTCACATTCCATGTGTCATTTTAAAATGAGAGCTCATGTGGCTTTCTGTAAAAGAACAACATTACACATAGTATTTTTAGAGAGAAAAATAAATGAAGAAAAATGAAAAATTAAGGAGAATCAATATATTCTGAATAATTTATTGCCATTGAGCAAATAATCTGTTATCAGGCAGTGTCTGGAAAAATTAACTATTTATTTTTTGCACTTACTGTAAAAATGCAAGTACTACATTTTTGTAATATGATCCAGGTTATGATTAATAGTCATCATTCTGAACATAAAATTCAACTTACAAGGCATAAAAAAAACTTGCATGCGGTGCCAAAAGTGCTTCAAGTGCCAAAAGTGAACGTAGAAGTCAAATAAAAGCAGCCAATATGCTAGTATACTAATATCAAAATGAGAGTTTGATCCTTGACATTTACTAGATATTATTTACTTAAGCTTGAAGATCGAATCAATACATTTCGGCAATTCCATAAATGTAAATCAGATCTTTAAAACAGGATTATCCTCTATGAGGTGATGTTATTCAGAGTGAAATGACTGACCGCAAGAAATCAATCCGGCAAATTAGAGAAGGATGAATCAGACGGCACCCATGTGGACATGGAAAATCAATAAAATAATTTAAAAGATAAAGGCTCTGGGTCCTTCAAATCTCCCCTGAGGCTATACGTGACAGTTTATTCTCATTAAAGTTTTTGATAAAAGGCCATGCGGTGGAATCTGAGGACTCACGCGTTAACTTATGTGAGCCGTTTCGGCTTCCTGTATACGGGGTGAGTAAAGTTGGCGGAAACCAGGTGTTTCTAATAAGCAACTCCATGTTTGAGGCCTTTGTTTTAACTGATGACTCAGTAAGAGATGCTTCAGAGTCCCAGCATTTTTGCAGCATTAGCTTTAGCGCTATTTTTAGACTTGCACAGCGTTCTCAAGCTGACGGATATCATATCTGAATGGCTTCATTAGCAAATATGATGGCAATCATATTTCACGCCATGTGGTGGTGCTACAGTCCAATTCCTTGCTCTTTCAGATGGAGATGTACTCAGATTTGGTTTTAAATAGCAGATCCAACAAGCACAGCAGGTGAGCTGGATTAATGCATTTTTTTTTAAAAAATAGACCTAAACTAGAAAAAAATAAAAATAAATAAAGAATGGTTTTGTGCTTTAGTCCCATCCATTCTCTTCTCAGCATGCACTGCAGCATGATTAATTAATATGATTGTATTATTTGACCGTTTGCCAGTTTTATGTACATTGCTGTTTCTGGTTTTTGTCATGTTAATGAACTTGTTGTCTTGCGGTGACAGCATGAGTTTGTTTCTCTACTTCAAATGATCAGTTAGTTTATAGTTGCCCTTGTCTCCATTCATATACAAAATGCTGAGGTCTGCGTGTGGTGTTTACGAAACTTTTAATCTCATAAGTGTTCAAATAATTGGAATACTTCAGGCCGTGCAAAGGAAGGAAATGATTTGCAAAGACAAAAAGGATCAGATGTGCTATTCAATTTCTTTCTTATTTGAAATTTTTACCAAGATGTACGAAAGACACCAAGCAAAATGTAATTTTTAAAAATACGAATTAATTGTAAGTTTAAATCTTTATACTTAGCTGCAAAATCACAATGATTTATCCATTTGTCAGCAATAGGTTTTAATAATTTAAAACATTTTAAAATCACCTATTTATTTCTATATTTTAATAAGCTCAGGTCAGAATGTGTATGTTGGGTAAAACTTTATTTTAGGTACCAATTATTACTATTAATAGTGGCTTGTTAAATGCCTATTATTAAGATATTAGCTGTTTATTTCTACTTGTTCTGCAAGATCTCATTCTACAGTACATTCCTAATACCTAAATAACTATTAATAAGCAGCACATTATGAGTTTATTGAGCTATAATTAACAGTTAATGGTTTGTTAACAGTGAGAATTGTAGCTTAAAATAAAGCATGACCATATATTTTATTTTGACATAAATACATAAGTTATGCTGAATGATTATGAAATGTAATTTCACCCACATTATAACATATATATATTTTTAAAGTTGTTATGACTTTAATTTGACACCAAAATGAGACATCACGTCTTTGACCTTAAAAAAGGTAATAATAATAATCTAATTTGTTCAAATGAGTGCAGCTTTAAGTCCTGGCAAATTGATTGGAGATAAATACTTCAAATAATTACACAAAATAATCAACAACTTAAAAAAGCACGCAAACTGTTGACTTCATTTTTGAAAGCTCTGCAAACATCTCATTTTTTACACTGTATACAAACACTGTAGAAATATACGACAAACGTGTGATCACATATGACAGAAAATCTATCCAATAAAGGACAAATATTTAGACTTAGCCAAGACCGATGGCTCATTTTAATAACACTGCTGTGATGAAGGTAAATACGATTGAAAGTTCGTCTTGCTAAAGAGCGACTCTGAGTTTCACAGAACAAGTTATTTACAGGCACACTGAAAGGTCACACTAATCTCTGAATAACCAGCCATTGATTTTCAGTTATGCCTTTTAATAATGTGGAGAAAGAGACACTCCTTTTTATACAATATTTATTAAATGCCTCTAAATTATTAAGAGCCTCTAAAATTGAGAAATTCTCTTAGGCTTTGCTCTCTTTGTGTATCTAAAAAATAAATAAATGAAAAATTCTTCATGGTTTGCTCTATTTAAAATGTTCATTGATGCAACATAAGCACACGGATCTCCACGGTGGTGATGGGGTTTATTCTTTTCAATAGACTAATTGGTATGAATTACTAAAGCTATGGCTGTTTACCCTCATTTTCTTGCTGGTTGACAGGTCTGGACCTCACAGGGCAGCCCTTTGTTTGAGAATCAACTCGGACGGCATTTGATGAGGTCAGGCTATTTGTTGATTAATATACAAAGAGTCACACTAGGACTCCATTAATCAAATGAGAATGTCACGTTCCGTATGATTTACATGTCGCCTCTCCTCCAGCAATTCTGTTCGGGACATGGCACGGGGAGGGAACGGAAGGATGAGGGATGAGAAGACAGGATGATGAAGGGTATTTTAGAGAATGAGTTTACTGTATGTGATGTCACTGAAGTTTCATTTCTGTCATAAATCTGGCTATTCAAAATATACAGTCAAGTACAGCATGAAGACCAACGGCCACTTGTTTGTTTGTTTGCTCCGGTTTGAAATGGGGGGAAATAAATTAAGTTTAAACTTTACAGTAAACTGTATGAAGGTTTTTTGTTTACGTGAAGAGAATTAAAAATAAATTGTGTTCCTTTTATTGATGATGATTATATATATATATATATATATATATATATTGATGCTTTTAGCATTATTTAACCTTTTTGTGTGATCAAACTGATCAATAAATATGATTCTTGTTCAAATTAATGTTTGAGGAAGTACGGGGTGCTTACAAGAAGGTGTATGGCGCATATAAGGAGGAAAAATGAGTGTGTCACCTATAGGTGGTTTGTGAAGTAGGCCACATTATAATGACATTATCATATTTTCTAATTATAATCTTTATTAATCATAATTCTCATTATGTTTGTTTGCTTGTTTATATGTTTATTTGTCATGAGGTGCAATCATGGACTAAATATTAAACTATTCTTTAAAGCATTTTTTACTCATTCTTTTTTTTTTTTGAGTGAGATCGTTTATAAAAATAAATAACGTTTCTTGTTCTGACTAATTAGAATTTTTCATTCTCAACATGCTTATAAATAAAGGTTCTTTATTGGCATCTTTAATTTCACAAACAACTTACAATAGCATCCATAGAACAGAAGCTTATTAGAAAGGATAAAACGCTATGTAAAAAAAAAAAAAAAAGGTTATTTTCTGTTCACTGAAAAGTTCTTTAAAAAGCTTTTTGAAGTGTTTGGAGCACTCAGAAAACAAATTTTGCTGCTTGTTCAAACTACTTATGTAAAATGAGTTGAAACAACACAATTCTTACATTTTTAGGGGGATAACTGATTTAAATTTGTAAAAAAAAAAAATTTAAAAACTTAATTGATTTGTGTTGGGACAACATGAAGGGATTGTCTGGAACCCAGCATTTTTACAGTGTTGCTCATTCATTTATCATGCATAACCTCATTTAAAATTGGTGTGGTTCTGATCTGATATATGGTATTTCTGATATATGTTTGCCCATATTTGTTTATTTTTATTTCTTCACTGTGATCACATTGATTGATTAATGTTTCTGCTTCTGATTCTGTCTTAAATTTACATTCTTTCATTATGATCACCTAGTTATGATTTTCATTGTTTGCTTATTTATTTGTCACATATCTGGATGAGATTTTTCAGTTTTACTCTTGTTCTAAGATCTCGAGTATTTTTGTTTTTACACTGTAACCACACTGTTAGATTAACAATGTTTCTAGTTCTGATTTTAATTTGAGAACTCAGTCCTGATTCAGATTAGTCATTAGCAATCTCTAATTCCACATTTAACTTAAAACTCAGATACTAATCCTGATTCTAGCTCTGATTCCAATATTCTGAGCTGTATTTTTCTGATTTTGAATCAGATGTTTTTGATTTTTAATTGCAATTTTGATAATGATTGATTATGTATGTATGTATGTATGTATGTATGTATGTATGTATGTATGTATGTATTTACTAATTAATTAATAACTTATTTATTTATTTATTTACCCTGTGATCACATTGATAGATTAATAATATTTCTGGTTCTGGTTCTAATTAGAATTTGTTTTCTCATTTCCAATGTGACTCCCAGCTCAGTTCAGATTGTTATCCTTATTCTAAAATTAATTAAAATTCAGACTTTATTCTGAATCCCGATCAGATTGTCATAGCTGTATTCATTTTATTAAATTTTTTGAGTATGATTCTGGCCATAAAAGATGGATTTTTTTCAAAAAGTTTTTAACCCTGTTATCACACTGACAGTAATAATGTTTATGGTTCTGATTCAAATTGAAATGTGTATTCCTATTAGCAAATCTGACTCTGAATTCAAGCCTGATTCAGATTTAGCTTCTAATCCCAAATTAACTTAAAAATTCTGACTCTAATTCTGATTGTTCAAGATTGTTTTAACCCAGTGATCGCATTTATTATTGATGTTTCATTCTTGCATTCTCACTCATCTTCTCAATTCTGATTCTGATCATCACACACGCATCTGAATAACGATTCAGATTTTAATTCCAAATGAAAAGTCAAACTCTGGTTCTGACTCTAAATCTAAGATAGATAAGGTGACATGCACTGAAGCTTTTATTTTCTGAGCACATGCTGGTGGTCAGACTGTGACCCCGTCAGTTGGTGACCCTGAAAAATGACACACTGATTGACTCTTTGTCAGCGCTGTGTCATAAGGACTCTTGTCGTGGCAGCTGTGGAATGTTCCGAGCATAAAAGCAGAGCCATCAATCTCTGCCGGAACACGTCTTGTTCCTCTCTGCCCTCAGATGATTTCAAACACCACAGGTCTTTTCCATCAACCTCTGAAAATGACAGATGCTTGCCAAAACTGCTTTCTCTCTGTGTTGATGTGCGCATATATACACGCAAACAAAAACGTGTACAGAGAGTGTGTCAAAAGTATTAATTATTCACACCACAGAATCCAAACAAAGCAAAAAAATGTAAATAAAATAAAAAATACATTTGACGTGAGGGCATTTCAATAAGTTTTGGAGGTGCCATTAAATAGGAACATTAACTTTAGGCCTAGAACACAATACCTCAGATTTAAGACATTTTTAAGGCCTAAAATTTAGATTTATAAAGACCCTACAGGGGGTATCAAAGTATTTACAAATTATTTCAAGCTTTATGCTGGTTTCACTAAATAAAAAAAATAAAAAAAACTTTTTAAAACCATTATCAAATAAATTTAGACCTATATTATGATGCTGGTCTAATTTAACTCAATAAGGAAGACAATGTTTACTTGTGAATGTACCACAAATCATGTTGCACTACTAGTTTTCTTCAACCTTAAATACCTCTTTTGCACAATATTGTTCTGTCTTATGTAACTTGTATAGTCTGTCTTATAGGCTATGTTTATAATTAAGTATTTTTAGTATATGTATAGTTAAATTAGCGCTCCGGTATGTTTGTTATGTATAGGTATAAATAGCTCTTACATCCAGTGTTCATATTTATAAGAATTTATTTATGTAGCACCGTGGTCTTGTGAGACAACATTTTGTTCCACTGTATGTCCACACATATAGCGAAATAATATGTAAGCTCAACTTGACTTTACTTGAACTTAATTAGTAGTTGTAATACAGCTAATTATATCTGGACTAGTGACAAAAGAGAACTAAAACTGAATTTGAACTAAAAAAAAATTCTAAAGTGCTGAGGAAACGTTTTTCGAGGTAGCGTTACATAAGCAATTAAAGGGGTGGTCCAGAGTGTATTTTTAAGGCTTGGTTGTGTTTATGGGGTGCAAAGCAATGTGGGCTCATGCTTCATTTGTAAAAAATCATGTTATTTTTTCATATACCTTACTTTAATTATATACTGCTACTCAGCTAACATGAAAACTACTATCATATTTCCTATTTCCTCCGAAAGACCACCCTCAAGAGGCTCTGATTGGTCAGCTAACATAATGTGCTGTGATTTGCAGATCAGCTCCACGTCACCAGGAAGCGCCACGCCTCTACTAGCACACGCTTTGCCTCTGTTGTGTAAGTCAGTCAGCGTAGCCATGTCAGTTTGAACCTGAATCAGACAGCAAATGAAGAGGACACAGCTGAACCTATGTCATGCCTGCTCTCCAAACATATTAATATATATTCGGGTTGTAACCAGGTGTGAGTGATATGAAGTTCATTCATTTTCTTTTCGGCTTTGTCCCGTTATTAATCTGGGGTCGCCACAGCGGAATGAACCGCCAACTTATTCAGCATATGTTTTACGCAGCGGATGCCCTTCCAGCTGCAACCCATCACTTGGAAACATCCATACACACTCATACACTACGGACAATTTAGCTAACCAAATTCACCTATACCACATGTCTTTGGACTTGTGGGGGAAACCGGAGCACCCGGAGGAAACCCACGCGAACACGGAGAGAACATGCAAACTCCACACAGAAATGCCAACTGACCCAGCCGAGGCTCGAACCAGCAACCTTCTTGCTGTGAGGCGACAGCGCTACCCACTGTGCCACCGCGCTGCCAGTAATATGAAGTGTTCACATATATTTTGCGAGTTCGTTATTTGAGATGTATAACGCCGGGAAAGTGGCCGCATAGAGAAAAAATGCACGTTGGTGAAGATTGTGGGTGTTTACAGGGGTTTGATGGATAAATATGAATTTGTAGCTAAATTGTTAACGGTGCCAAACAGCATTTCCCGTTGTTTACATCCGTGATTACGTTATTGCTACAACATACCTTTAATGCTACAAACTGTGCATTTAATAGATCAATTTTAACAAATAAAATTACTTAAAGGTTGTGGCTCACAATCCACAGCTTCTTCTATTATGGTTGGAGCTGCTCCTTCTTTGAGGAGTTTTTAGCCGAATCCAGCACTGAACTGGGAGAGATTCTGGAAGCTGTCCTTTGTCAAATGTTAGAGCTATATCTTTTTTATAATTCTCTGGAACATAATTAAAATTTAATTGTAAGCACTTCTCTCTTTGTGTCATGTCATTTGGAAGCCCAAATACAAAAACAGAATAAGCTCTGTGGAAATAGCAGTGTTTGGATGGCATTTTAGCTTTCTCTGTAACATTACAGTTACATTTCTATGTAACATTTTTCTATAACATTACAGTGCCTCTGGCCACGCCCCTTCACTGTGCAGGGTGTATATGCATAACCTGAAGGGTTTATGACATCATTAACCCGGATGTATTTTTTTGTAGTCCCCAAACTTTGTTCGCTGTAGGTTTTGCCAAGCTAACTCTGTAAAAGCCAATGTCTCCCTTCGCATTGAACTTTGAGCGTATTGCATTCAGAGATGTTGTTTATGTTCACACAGCTACATTACACATCAACTAAAGTTTAAAATATGATATCCTAGTGGACCACCCCTTTAAGATCTATTTAGAAATATTTAAGACCTAGACAATAATATTTACGTGAATTTAAGACATTTTAAGGACTAAAATCTTGATCTTGAAATTTTAGACATGTTTAAATCAATGTCAAAACAAAAAACTAAACTAAACTAATATTAAGCTAAGCTACGCTAAACTAAACTAAATTAAAACTAAACTAAAAGAAAATAAACAGAAACTAAACTTAACAAACATAGTGCCATGAAGTGCTTTGAAATGTGCATTTATTTTATTTGATGTTTGACGTAATCTCAACTGAAACATGAAGAGAAGGCGGGACATAGAGTAGCCCATCCCCTTTAAAAAAACAGCTAATAGCATTTACTTTTTTTCACAGCTCTGCCAGTGGGAGTGATTGAGCTCAAGCGCATCAAATGAAATGCAAATGAGAAGCATTTTAAAGGGGGCGAGGCATGTCAGATACTAAAGAGCATATCATTGGGCAAGATTTGATGAGAAGCTGAAGTATGAGGTGACAAAAAAAAATCACTGATACATTTAGGAGGAAGTGACAAACTGCAAGCTCTGGATGTTTATATCAGGTTTGTATCTTCTAATTGTGAATTGTGTCACTGTTTTGTAGCACACTATAGCTTATAGATATCCTTAAAACTTAAACACTCATCTAAAACATAACATCTAAAAAACTTTATTTTAATTTCACGGGACCTTTAAAACTATTTAAGACCTTGAACACAATCAGAATGTAATATTATTTTAAGGCCTAATTTTAAAGCCTTTTTGTGCTACTTATTTTTGTTACTGGTGGAAAGTATTATTTTAGATATTTCTTTCTGTACTCAGAAGGACCTCAGTGCGCGGAAGCAGATGTAATTTCATTTATATGTGACGTTTCCCAGCATGCCCCATTCAGATGCCGGAGCGTAGCAGGGGGGGACACTCTTTTATTCCCTCAGTCTCAGGAGACATTCTCCAGCGTTAAAGATCTCACCAGAAGGTGAAGTCAACTAGCAAACATCCCACAATAATGGCACAAAGTGGATTTAATGTCTCACAAAGCATCAGCCGTAATCCACAAAGATGACTCTCGCAGTCTTTCAGGGAGTTTTTATGATGCTAATCAGATCGCTG
>CAIGQV010018201.1:10635626-10653141 GCA_903798115.1 Danio jaintianensis | reverse complement strand
TTCAGCTTAAAGTGCAATTTAAAGGCTTAATTAGGTTAACTAGGCAAGATAGATTAATTTAGGCAAGCTATTGGATTACAGTGTTCTGTTCTGTAGCCAAACGAAAAAAAAAATTTTTTTAAAGGGGACTAATAATATGTCCTTAAAATTGTTTTTTGAAAATGAAAAAGACTTTTTCCAGAAGAGAAAAATATAATAGGAGCTACTGGTAAAACTTTCTAGGTCTGTTAAACATCATTTGGGAAATATTTACAAAATAAAAAGGAGGGCTAATATTTTTGATTTCAACTATGAAATTATTTGTTCTTTTTCTTTAAAGGTTTTGCAAGAAGTCTATGTCGCTTCCAGTCAAAGAAAAAAAAAATAGCTGGTTAAATAAAAGTAACTTTAAGTCAGGATTTGGCAGGGGTATGAATCATTTCAGGCTTGACTGTATATATGTATAAAATATGAAATCAGCCATACTGACCATATGAAATCAGCCATATTGAGTTGCGTGGCAGATGTGTGACAGATGTGTAGTATTCAGCACAAGTAAATTCAGCCGTTAAAATAAAAATGACTGAGAAATAAAAATAAGAATGATTTTGACCTATATGTTTAAAATTGAGGTACAAATATTCATAATTTCTTGTGGAAGTCAAAAATTAAGATGTTTAATGAATACCAGCAATAATACATAATAAAATGCATTTCCTTCAAAGATTCAGCAAAAAAATAGTCCATGTCTGAAACAATATAGGGAATAAATATGTGTGAAAATAATGTATACATGACAAATAAATGTTTGTTTATAAAATAAGGAAAAAAACAACAACAATTGTTTTTGGAAGTCAAAAGCAAGATTTTTAAAGTACATCTGGAATAATAAATTATTAAAAAATACATTTATTTTCGAGATTCAGCAAATAAACGTGTATAAATTATTGAAATGAATAAATATGGGTAATTTCAGATCCATCTTGTTCGTAAGAAGTGTAGTGTCACAAAAAAGAATTTTAATGTAATTGTAAGAAAGGAAAAAATTTAATAATAATTTGTGATTATTGCAAAGATATACAGTAGGAAAAAAAAAAAATCAGTCGGATCAACTAAAACCCATGTAGTGCATCAAAGGGTTAAAAACCACTTGGTATTTCATTTTTTAAATGATGTTTTATTAATTTTATTCATGTATTCATGTTGTGTCTATTGTGGCTATTGATTGTTGTAGCAACAAATCAACTTTTCTGTTAAAATTCATGTAGAATCATTTCCCATTTTACATTTACTAATGCCCAAATAGCATGCTGAGGATCACTGACATTATGAGATTATACATTAGAAAAATCGCTCAAAACTGAGAATATACCCTCTCAAATTCACATGAAGAACTTTTTTTTTTCAAGCTCTTTGGCTTCTCGTGACCTATTACCCAGGCAGCACTACAACACATTTATAATTCAACAGGCTGATTACGCATATAAATTGCCTCTCATGCTAAATGACCTGTCCTGCGCAACTACCAGTATCCAAAGAGGAAATATAAGTGCGCCGTCCTCAGGAAACCATGCATGGTTAGTCATGTAAGATTTTTAAAGAGATAATCACATCCTCCTCATTGGGTAATGATGGGGCCCAGGATACTATGACAACTGAATTCATAATGAAATTATTAAAAAACGCAACTTGAGAGCCACCACGTATTGTCTTTTTAACAAAAAAACACGTTGTTGTGATGAAACAGGAGGGGAGAAGTGGCCCCACATGACCTGAAACAAAAAGCTTTTAGTGCATCATCGACAATATGAGAAAACCAGAGCGTATTTTAGACATACGAAGCAAACGAGAGTTATGCTATCCTTCTGCTAGAAAGTTTGTTTCTGACAGTGACAATAAATGGCAATGGTGTGTTCCCAAATGTAACAGATGGATGTGTTGGCACATTTAACAGCTCCAGACGCAATAACAAGATTCCAGCATTGCACAGCCTGAACAGTGGTTGTAAAAGATGCCAATCGATTGCAGAATGGTTTGTAAAAATCCATTTAATTTCCCAAAGAAACAGGATCAAATTTCATAGGTGAGAATGTTTTTTCGATTGATTGTTTTGCTCTATGGTAACTTCTTAATTTTCAATAAGCTTCAGTAAAGTACGATGTAGAACCAGCTTCTGATGACTGATTTTAGTAAAGACAATTTCAGTCCTATTATCTGTTTCTTGCAAAAATATAATTAAATCATTCATAAATGTTATCTTATCTCACTACTTTAGCTGTGTGTACAGCTGTGTGTATCATTTAAAGTGGACAGAATCCAAGATCTAATGACAAAAAATCTTGTAACTGACAAAAATAACGTCATGGTTACGTCCGTAACCCACGTTCCCCGAATAAGGGAACGGAGACATGCGTCTGAAACAGACTATGGGAGTGCGTCAGATGACCAATCACTCTGAGAGTAAGAAAACGGGCCAATGAAATGCCAAATTGCATTGGCAGAGCTCTGCTCCACAGCTGGCAGCAATGAGCTATCAGCTATATAAGCTGCACGCTGTGGAGTGAGCCTCAGAATTTTGCCTGCTGTAGAGCCGATCACTCAGCTAACAGCTGGAGACTCAGCTGCTGTGGCCATGGATACGCATGTCTCCGTTCCCTTATTCGGGGAACGTGGGTTACGGACGTAACCATGACGTTCCCCTTCATACGGGAACTTCAACATGCGTCTGAAACAGACTATGGGAGACTGTATGGAAAACGCCACTGCAGCTAAGCCCGTCACACCCCTGATGTGAAGTTTGCCAAGCATAGCGTGAGCGCACAGCATCACCAGGAGCGCAACCTTCCAACGTCCCTAGGCCCTTAATTACCATTACATGGGAATATTAAATTTTTATCGGGAGTCGTAACGAGCTTTTACCTAGCTAATATAGACTAGGGATTTTTAAATTACGACAGTACGTTGGGAAAGCGTGCCAGTCCCCGAAGGGGGAGGACGCTACGGAGCCACCTGCTACCCAAGAGGGGAGACTTGATGGTAATAGAGCATATGGACTAGCCCTGATGAGGGGGAGTACTACATATGATAAGCTGGTTAGCGGGTAGGGAAGACACGGGTCCGCCTGGTCAGGGGGAACACTCCGTGGTTGAATAAGCGTATGGGGTCACCCCATGGGGGGGGGGGACCGCACAAGCTGGCACCAAACCTCAGCATGTGGGTAGACCAAAATGGGCATACAGACATCACACTGAGCCAGGCACCCGACTCCTCCGCTGAGGACAAAAAATGCGCACGTATCTCCGGGTTAGGGAGCATGGCGCGGCAAGCGTTTGTTAACACCGAGCTTAGTTCCCCTCCGATTGACTGGGATTACCCAGTAATCGGGTGGAAACCGGCTCCACTCGAAGATTGTAGAATCTCGCGAATGTATTAGGTGTCGCCCAGCCCGCAGCTCTACAGATATCTGTAATAGAGGCGCCGCGTGCTAACGCCCAGGAGGAGGCGACACTTCTAGTAGAGTGTGCTCTCACATTAGCGGGACGCGGCTCGCCCTGGCATTGGTAAGCGAGGGCGATGGCATCAACTATCCAGTGGGCCAACCTCTGTTTTGATACGGCACTTCCCTTCTGCCGACCACCATAACAGATAAAGAGCTGTTCACCAGATCTTACACTTTGCGTTCGTTCCACGTAAAGGCGCAAAGCGCGAACTGGACAAAGCAATGAGGGGGCTGGGTCTGCCTCCTCCGAAGGCAGCGCTTGCAGGTTCACCACCTGATCTCTAAATGGGGTGGTAGGAACCTTGGGCACATAGCCGGGCCGGGGTCTCAGGATAACGTGAGAGTAAGCCGGTCCGAATTCCAGGCACGATTCGCTGACCGAAAATGCCTCCAAATCCCCGACTCTCTTGAACGATGCCAACGCGATCAGCAGAGCTGTCTTCATTGACAGAAGTTTTAATGTTACTGAATCGAGTGGCTCGAATGGAGTTCTCTGCAGACCTGCCAGGACTACAGAGAGGTCCCAAGAGGGCATAAGAGGGGGGCGGGATGGATTTAATCGCCGCGCGCCTCTGAGGAATCGGATGACTAGGTTATGCTTTCCGATCGTGTTGCCATCCACCGCATCATGATGAGCGGAGATGGCAGCCACATAAACCTTCAGTGTGGAGGGGGACAGCCTACGCTCCAACTTATCCTGAAGGAAGGATAACACAACGCTAATCTGGCAAGTCCGGGGGTCTTCTCGATGAGAAGCACACCACTCAGTGAATAGACTCCACTTCAGGGCGTAGGCATGCCTCGTAGAGGGTGCTCTAGCCTGAGTGATGGTGTTAACCACCGCCGCCGGTAAGTCACCTAAGTCTTCCGCGCTCCGTCTATGGACCACACGTGGAGGTTCCAGAGATCTGGGCGCGGGTGCCAATGGGTACCCCGTCCCTGGGAGAGGAGGTCCTCTCTCAGGGGAATGCGCCAGGGAGGGGCCGTCGCGAGGAGTGTGAGTTCGGGAACCCAGGTCCGGTTGGGCCAGAGAGGCGCAACAAACAAGACCTGCTCCTCGTCCTCCCTGACTTTGCACAGTGTCTGTGCGATTAGGCTCACTGGGGGAAACGCATATTTGCGCATGCCCGGTGGCCAGCTGTGAGCCAGCGCGTCCGTGCCGAGGGGGGCCTCAGTCAGGGAATAAAACAACTGGCAATGGGTGCTTTCGAGAGAAGCAAACAGGTCGACCTGGGCTTTCCCGAATCGCTCCCATATCAGCTGAACCGTACCGGGGTGGAGTCTCCATTCTCCACGAAGCGTTCGCTGCCGTGAGAGCACATCGGCTGCACGGTTGAGCTCGCCCGGGATATGAATGGCACGCAGCGAACTCAGCCGCGTATGACTCCAAAGGAGCAGACGGCGAGCGAGCTGTGACATGCGACGAGAACGTATACCTCCCATACGGTTGATATAAGCTACCGTTGCCATGCTGTCCGTCCTGACCAGCACATGCTTCTGCTCTAACACCAGTAAAAAGCAGCGGAGAGCAAGAAACACTGCCAACAGCTCCAGGCAGTTGATATGCCAACGCAGACGGGGTCCGAACCACGAACCCGCAGCTGCGTGCTCGTTGCACACGGCCCCCCCAGCCCGTGCTGGAGGCATCTGTCGATACGACAATATGCCTGGATACTTGCCCTAGGGGCACCCCGGCCC
This sequence comes from Danio jaintianensis, assembly GCA_903798115.1. NCBI lineage: Eukaryota > Metazoa > Chordata > Actinopteri > Cypriniformes > Danionidae > Danio > Danio jaintianensis. The sequence goes on along the minus strand of CAIGQV010018201.1, from coordinate 10,647,965 downwards.
GTAGAAAAGCAAGATCCATCCAAGGACTGAAGGTGCGGCGACACAGCGGAGTGATACGCACCCGGTGTGTGCCCGCGCGCCATGCGGGCACACACCGGGTGCGTATCACTCCGCTGTGGTCTCATATGAAGCAAACCGAGCGGCGTCACCGCGGCTACGGATGCCATATGCCCCAGGAGCCTCTGAAAAAATTTCAGTGGAACCACTATGTTCCTGTCGAGCTTGCTCAGACAGGAAAGCACTAGCCTGGCGCGCTCCTCCGAGAGGCGCGCTACCATAGAGATCGAGTCCAGCTCCAGCCCGAGAAAAGAGATCCTCTGCACTGGGCAAAGTTTGCTCTTCTCTCGGTTGACCCGAAGCCCCAACTGGTCGAGGTGCCGAAGCACCCTGTCTCTGTGCATAATCAATTGATCGCGAGACGAGGCTAGAATCAGCCAGTCGTCGAGATAATTGAGGATGCGGATGCCCGCAAGCCGAAGCGGCGCGATGGCACCCTCCGCGAGCCTGGTGAAAACCCGCGGAGACAGAGAGAGCCCGAAGGGGAGGACTTTGTACTGCCATGCTCGTCCTTCGAACGCAAACCGGAGAAAAGGACGGTGGCGTGGAAGAATGGAGACATGAAAATACGCGTCCTTCAGGTCTATAGCTGCAAACCAATCCTGAGGACGGACGCACCGGAAAATGCGCTTCTGCGTGAGCATTCTGAACGGCATTTTGTGTAAATGACGGTTCAGTCTGCGCAGATCTAGGATTGGTCTTAACCCTCCGCTCTTTTTCGGCACGATGAAATACGGGCTGTAAAACCCACGTTTCATCTCGGCTGGAGGAACCTGCTCGATTGCATCCTTCGCCAGGAGGACAGCAATCTCCTCTCGCAAGACAGAGGCGTTCTCGAGGGAAACCCTCGTAGTATGAACACCCGTGAACCTGGGAGGGCGGATAGCGAACTGAATCGCATAGCCGAGTCTGATCGTTCGCATGAGCCACCGCGACGGGCTGGGCAGCGCTAACCAGGCTGGCAGAGCCCGCGCTAATGGCACCATCGGACTGATCAATGACATGCCAACAGAGGGGCAGCTCGGGAGGGGAGTGCTCACCCCGGGAAGCAGAGCGGCCCGAGGAAGAGCCGAAAATAAGAGAGTGTCTCTTACCTTCCTCCCTGGATCCCGCGATGAGGCTGGAGTGAGAGAAAGGAGCCCGTCCTCTTGCACTCCGTGAGCCTGTGGCGAAGGGGCCCGGCGCTGCGAGCTGGAAGGCGGAGCGTCCCAGATTGGCAGGGCTCGGGTTTGCACATCCGGAGAGAGAGAAATTTGCTCTTTTAATTTGGGTACCACTGGCCCGGAGGCCAGCAGTGGCGCTTTTAAAGTCTCTGCTGACTGTAGGTGTCCTCGGTCCTCCACCGAGGAAAGAGCAGGTTCCCTCCTCTCGGGATGGCCCGTCTCAGGGACGCTTCGCGGTCCGTTTACCGGACTTAACGGCGCCCTGGGGCGGTGGCGTCGCGGTCCCGCGGGAGGCTCGGCGTTGCCGCTTAGCCGGCGGAGCGGGCAGCGGGAGCGGAGCCGGTTTCGGAACCGCGGGTGGACGCCCTCGGCGAGGAGCAGCCGAGGTGGATGGGGCAGCGGGGAGAGCAGTTTTCCGAGCCCACTGGTAGATGACCTCACCCATCGCCTGGGACTGCTCTTTCACCGCCGAGAACTCCTGGGTAAAGTCCCCGACGGTGTCGCCGAACAGGCCAGCCTGGGAAATGGGAGCGTTAAGAAAGCGAGCTTTGTCAACGTCTCTCATCTCGGCCAGGTTTAGCCAGAGGTGTTCCTGGACCACTAATGTGGACATCGTCCTCCCCAGGGCACGAGCAGCCGATTTGGTGGTCATGAGAGCGTAATCGGTTGCCGTGCGGAGCTCATGCATCAAGCCCGGGGAAGAACCACCCTCCTGCAGCTCAGCCAACTTCTCCGCTTGGTAGCGTTGATAGGTGGCCATAGCGTGCAGAGCGGATGCAGCCTGTCCCGCAGCAGTGTAGGCTCTGGCCACGAGGGACTCAGATAACCTACACGCTTTGGAAGGGAGTCTGGGTGGACCTCTCCAGGTGGAGGCGCCCCGCGGGCAAAGATTGACCGCGATAGCGCGCTCCACCTGGGGTATCGCCTCATAACCCCTGGCTGCTCCACCATCAAGGGTGGTGAGAGCGAAAGCGCACGAGGACCGGGCAGAGAAAGGTGCCCTCCATGCCTGCGTAAGCTCACTGTGTACCTCCGGGAAGAAAGGGACAGGGGGTTTGGAGGGTCTTGCCCTCCTAGCCCCCACGTAACACCCATCTAAGCGGTCCGGCCGTAGTGCTGGGGGACAAGCCATCTCCAGACCCACGGCCGAAGCAGCCCGGAATAACACGGCTAACATGTCCGATTCCAGACCCGAGGCCACACTGACCACCCCGGAGGATGGCAGAGGGTCCGGATCTTCATCGGAGCATGTTAGCCCGCCCTCCGATGCAGCGATGGACATCACGTCCCCGGTGTCATCCAATGAAAGCGCGGCCATCTCGGGGGATGGACCAGCGGTCTCACTGGAAGCTTGGACAGAGCCAGCTGAGGAGCGAGGGGTCCGCGAGCCCGAAGGCGGCGGGTAAGCCCCCACTGTAACCCTCAGGTCTGCCCGTGTGCTAACCGCATGGCGGGGAGCAACAGGGGTGACGCACCCTAATGCCAGGGTGCGCCGCGACCTTAGCTGTGCGACAGTTAAGCCCTCGCAGTGAGGGCAGCAACTGTCCGCGAGCACCGCATCCACATGCCGGACCCCCAGACATGTGACGCAATGCTCGTGCCTGTCATCCGGGGAGAGGAAACCACCGCATCCAGAAATGCACGGTCGGAACGACATCTTTAAAAAGACGCGTTATGCGACCGTGTGCTCTCTTAGGGAATTCTGCCCTTTTAGTGTGAAACTGCTCTTTTGGTACACCAGTGAAACGCCCAGGGGACGTTAAACCCAGATGAAACGCCGCTGTTGCGTCTTCTCCCGCACTGGTGATAAGCGCTGACACTTTCTCGCTAGTCAGGTTGGCAGAGTTAGGTCTTCAGTCTCGTGAGAGGGTCTGAAGCATAAATTCTGAGGCTCACTCCACAGCGTGCAGCTTATATAGCTGATAGCTCATTGCTGCCAGCTGTGGAGCAGAGCTCTGCCAATGCAATTTGGCATTTCATTGGCCCGTTTTCTTACTCTCAGAGTGATTGGTCGTCTGACGCACTCCCATAGTCTGTTTCAGACGCATGTTGAAGTTCCCGTATGAAGGGGAACTATCATTTTTTGACCCTCCAGTCAAATTTTGTGCTGCAAGCATATTAACAGTTTTTATTTATTTTGTCAATGCTGGCAAGACAGAATAATCCACCAAGCAGAATAATCCACCTATATATAATGGTTCTTTGCCTCCTTGTCATGCTTTAAGTAAGGAACAATTAAATTTTTAGCAGTTTCACATTGTGGCCACATCACCACCTCGGGTGTGCATTATTTTCTAACAATTCTACAGACTAGAGTCAATTATTTCGCTCCAATTACAGTTACCACATTTAAAATCATTGTTCAGATGTATTTTCAGAAATTTTATCAGGTTTTTGTCCTCAAACCACTCTTGTGTGTAGTACTACTTCTTACACATCTCATCCAAAGCCTTTTGTTTTGTTTTTGTTACGGTTTCATCTTACTACGGCCAATGATTTCAGTTATTTCGCAGCCTACAGTTGTCAAAAATAAGATCAAGAGGCTTTGGATGAGATGTGTAAGAAACCAGTCCTACACATCCGCTGACAAATGTCTTGAAATAAAACAAGGATGTCTTTAGATGTGGTAACTGTAGTATAGCTGTGCATTAAGTAAGAAATAAATGAATCCGGGCTGTTGAATTATTCGAAAATAATGCATCACCTCAGATGTTTGCCATTTCCTCGTAGCAAACTAACAGTAAGAGTTTAATTGAAGATAACCAAAACAAATAATTTTTTTCAACTATTATTTTTTCAGATTGTGTGCTATCAAAATAAACATTGTAAATTTAGATTTCACCCAGATTTTTATACACAGCTACTTCCTTTACCAGCCCAGGCTCATTCTGAAAACGTACCCCTATATACATTTCTGGAGAGCGCCAAATACATCCCAGGAGCTATGTTTTTTTGCAGTTTTGTTTTAGCGAATCCACCAGAGGCCGATGTGTACGCTTTTTTTTTTAGATCTAAAATTTCTCTCGCGGGTGCCATTCGTGCCTGTTCTTCTCACGTAAATCCACCAGAGGACGCTGTCGACTGACTGTTGACTGACTGACTGACTGATCCACCCTCCTCCTTCCCTAAACCCAACCAATAGTGTTTTAAAAGGCACCGATTGACCCGATTAGAGTTGTATTTTGTGGTTTTAACATACATGAAAACAGAGGCAGGAATTAACCTCTGCATGAGTTTTTAAAGTTTATTGGCATCCATTCACTCAAGAAAAATCACAGTAAGAGCTGAGAGATATGACATGGTGCATAAACACTTATACTCAACAGTCTATGGCTACGTTCACACTGCAAGGCTTAGTGCTAAAATCAGATTTTTTTCTCAGATCAGATTTTTTTTTGCATAGCTGTTCACACTGGTTATAAATGTGGCCAATATCAGATTTGCAGTGTAAATAGATCATGATCCTAAACTGACCCGCATGGACAAAAAGACAGCACAAAATGTATAATTATGCACACAATGTGTATACTGTACGAAGCACGTTGTCAGATTATGCTTAATATGATTATTGCCCTTTTCACAGACAACCGTGGTGTATTTCATGAACTGTAAAGGGTTGTCCTTCTACTACTAATGTGTATTTTGCCATTTGAAACCTAAAATAAGTCTCTTGTCATTGAAAACACTGATAATTTAAGTACACTATGAACAGCAGATACGCTAATTATTTTCTTTATTCTCTATTTCCACCTGGGGATACTCATTCCGAGGTCCCTAGAGACTGTGCGATCCAAGACCTGTGAAGAGATGATCCCAAGGTATCCATAATCCTGTACCAGGTCGTATCCCGAGCTGAAGCTGTGGTGGTCATGGAGAAATGGAGTGCATGAGACTGATTCCTGAATGACCACCATGACAAACGAGTCCATGCATCCTGCGGGCCAGCCTGACCTCCCGCCGGTGCCCTACTCACACCTGCAGCTTCTCCACGATGGACGTCCAGCTCCTTTAGCCTCCGGCGCCTAGACTGCAGCTCCACACAGGAAGTTTGACCAGAAAAATAATGATCGTGCCCAACAGAGCCTAGTTACTCTGGAGTTTTTTTTTTTTTTTTTCACTTCGTCAATTGGTGAAGTTTTTTTTTTTCCTAGCCACTGTCTTGCTTGGATCGGGACTTGTGAAGCTGCGCTTCGGTGGATTTGCTCTACAGTATTTGAGCTTTCAGCAGTGAAATTTAAACCACACTGAACTAAACTACACTGAATTTCAACTCTGAAATTTGGACTAGGCTGCTTTGACACAATCTATATTGTGAAAATCGCTATATAAATAAACTTGAATTTAATTGAATTGAATCATTTGTGATTTAAGACAACCGCAGTGCGCATCTTTCTGAGGGTTAATGAGCAGCCGCAGACTGAACTGTGAAGGCAGAGTTGGTTTATCTCTGTTTGCAGAGTTATTTAATTGTACTTCGTTATAAACAACAGGCACGTACAGAAGGGGGGTTTGGGTGCTTGAGCACCTGCCCTTTTTTTCTCTTGGAGAGAAAGTTCATCCTTAAAATGAAAGTGCCCCCTCTTTTGCGCACGGATCCCCTGTCCGCAACACCGCCTGACACTCTTCAGCTTCACGATCAACTCGTGCCCCGATCGTTAACAAGCACCAGTTTTGCCTTCAATTTTTTTTTCAAAATTAACAACCAACTTTCTGTGGTACAGTAATTGCCCTGTGTGCCATTCTACTATGCTGCTGAGGAGTAGATGCTGTTTGCAGCACAGAATGATGACGCATGTCGCTCAAAGATTATGTAAAAGTCACATGGAATAAGACATAACCGTTCACACTGCAGTCACATTACAAAACATCAGATCTGTGTCTGATTTAATACTACATATGAAAGTAGCACAAATCAGAACTGACAAGATCAGATTCCATGCGGTTTGGGCTGATCACGCTGTCATTACCTGAGTCACATGTGGGCAAAAAAATCTAATTCGGGCCACATTTGGCTGAAGTGTGAACGTAGCCTATGTGTGTTTGTTGCCTCATTACAAACATACACTACACATTTCCCAATATACATGTTAAACTAACAAAACATACAGTTAAACAGACCTTATATCTTTTCAGGGGGTGCTTAATAAATGTGTAATCTGTTTTTTTGCATTCTGGCAATGAGCTGTGATTAAATGAGGTACTCCATTCCTGGTTGCATTACCTGAGAGCTCTATAACACTGGTCTTGTTTTCTAAATAAGTGTCCCACATACATAGCATGTTTATTATGTGCTTAGATAAACTCAAATCAATCATTTATTCATTCATTTTCCTTCGGCTTAGTCCCTTATTTATCAGGGGGCGCCACAGCGGAATGAACCGCCAATTATTCCAGCATATGTTTTAAGCAGCGGATGCACTTCCAGCCGCAATCATACACTCTCGCATTCACACACGGACTAATGCACATTCAGTGTTAGGTGAAGTTTATATCTATATCATTTGAAATGTGAATATGTAGTTTTGCACATTGTGAGTTGTAAAGTGCATGTATTGCTCTGTTTTAGTCCATTTGTGTGGGATTTGATGGATCTGAAATGTCTGCTTGAAGGCCGAATTTCCAACAGATGAGGACCCGGGTGAGATGGATCACCACAAATGTTTTGGGCTTTCTTGAGTAAGCGAGTAATGGTGCCCCTGGTTCCAGGTACCAAGGTAACTTGCTCATGGGTCTTTGATCATTCCACTATGGAGAGCAGCTTCTTTGTATCAGCCTATAGCAACAGCCACTAATGAGATATCTATATACGTATAGCTATGGTCGTGCATTGTCATGTAAAAAACACAGCTATCGACCAGTCGGCATAATGCACCATAACTAACCATTCTGTAAATAAATATATGTTTTCAGTGAAGGTCTGAATATCTTACAGACATGACATCCTCCAAAGTGTTGACTGTTTTGCACGAGATGAAAAAAAAAAATTGATGTATCTTACTTCAGCCACTTATCAATTTTCTTTACACACTGAATGATTATTAGGCTGCTCTTTACGGGGTTAGATTGTTTTGGAGTCCTTCAGCCTTTTGTGCACTGCCCCTGTGAGATCCTGAGGTACTGATGTTACCATGGTGACCGGTTGCCTCTTCTCTAAGACCAAAACATTTTTTTTTCTCTCTCTCAGTATGAGAGACTGTGCTGGAGCTGATCATGTTTTTCTGGGTCAGATGAATCAAACACAATGCGGTTAAGCTCCTCACAAAGATCATTACTTATCTAAGACTCCATTTTAATCATGTGGTTATTAAAAGTGAAGAAAATTGTTCAAATCCGTGTGATGCTTGATTCAGCACCACGGACAGAGGCGATGAACACAGAGGCCTCAAATTAAAGTCATCCATTTTCTCTGCAGATTCTTCTGTCTTCTAATTTAGATAAGAATACAGCAATTATGATAATTAAAATACTAATTCAATGCTTTGCTTGCTCTAGTCAAAAATGTGTCCTGAACCATAATGTTTTCGGGGTCTTTTAATGTTTTAGGTATTCTCTCTTTCCTTTAGTTTTGTTATAGCCAAATCACGTGTTGATTACTGTAATAGATCTATAAAATGCATCATTTTGATGAACACTCATACAGACCACCCAATTAAAAGGATTTTTGTGGTCATTTTGTAATCATCCTGCAAAAAATAGTTATGAATAAGTCTAAACCAGGCATGTGTGCTGTAGAGTATAATTTGATCACAAAGTAATTATTGTAGTTTTAAAGTTTAAAATAAATTTTCTGTTTAAATGTAATGTATAGGTCTGTATTAATTTCCATTTCCATTTTAGTTTTAAGCTGAACTAATTGAATGATATTAATAAATAGTGAATTATATTTTCTTGGCAACTATTTAAATAAAATTACTTTAAGTGTATTTATTCATTCAAGTAACAAAATAGTACCATATCTTATTTTGTTCAAGAGAAGAAAGAATTAAGATTTAGAATTAAGAATTAAGAATTAAGCCCATAATATACTGGGAAATAGTAACTAGAAAAAAGAAAACACATTATCTGATTTAATCCTTTTAGCTAACATGTCTTAGTCTCTATTTCAGAGGTCACCACAGCGGAATGAACCGACAACTATTCTGGCATATGTTTTATGCAGCAGATGTCCTTCCAGCCACAACCCAGTACTGGGAAACACCCATACACGCTCACATTTACACACACACTCATACACTATGGCCAATTTTGTTTATTCAATTCACCTACCGGATGTCTTTGGACTGTGGGGAAAACCGGAGCACCTGGAGTATACCCACACCAACACAGGGAGAACATGCAAACTCCACACAGAAATGCCAACTGGCTCATCCGGGACACGAACCAGGCGACAGTACTAACCACTGAGCCACCGTGCCACCTATACATTTGTTTTGTTTTGTTTTGTTTAGCATTTAGCATTTTTTCAAATCGACTTTTTTCTTTATTCACATATAGCAAGTGCCAAATGTTCTGATAAAGAAATATCTTTGTTTTAATCCAAAATGAGAACAGCACAAAATAATATCCCTGCTGCTTTATATAAAAAATAATTATGAAAAACACATCAGCTCTAATATGGTCAACGCTTATGGCAAAAGATGTTCCGGGAACCAAGTCTTACCTCTCAGGAATGCCCTTCATGGTATCTTGTGCCAGAAAAGAAGTGTGTTAGTCACATCATCTAGCTGCTTGTGTGCCTCAGGGCTCTGTTCTCAGATCTCTTCTCCATCTACATTTCATCACTCGTATCTCTCATTCAGAAAAAAAAAAAAAAAAAAGTCTTTTCCTGTCATTATCATGCTGATGACACTCAACTCTACCTCTCTGCCAGTCTGATGATAGCTTAGTGACCTTCAACGCAACCTTGCCAAGACAGAAATGCTTGTGATTTCAGTCAGCCAAATGCATCAGTTTGCAGAACAGGCAGGAGCCTTGGGGTTGTGACTGATGATCAGCTAACCTTCACAGACAAGATTGTTAAAACAACCTGATTCTGCAGATTTGCTTTATATAACATTAGAAAGACCCTTCCAATCAGATAATGCTATGCATCTTCTTGTCCAGGCTGGATTATTGTAATTCACTCTTGGCAGGCCTTCCAGACAGTACTATCAAAGCTGTGCAACTGACCCAGAATGTGGCAGCGAGAGTGGACTTTAATAAACCACAGAGAGTGAATGTCACACCTCTGTTCATCAATTTGCACTGGTTGCCAGTATCCTCTCACTTCAAATTCAAGGCACTGATGTTTGCCAACAAAGCAAGCAATGGCTCTAAAATCTATACGTCAAATCACTACTAAACTTCAGATTCATGTATTTCTGAAAATGAACAGTGCATTGTTTTGCCATCTCAAAGAGGTGCAAAATCATTTTCCTGGACCATTAAACATTGACTGTTCCCAACTGATCTCAAGTCATTTTCAAGGATTAGAGTTTATTACTAGCACTTTAAATTCAATCTATTTTTCTATTTGTCTATTTCAAGAACCTTGCTGGGTAAAATTAACTAGGGAATTGTCATAGCACTTACAAAATGTTTTTTGTTAGTCTGATTGTTTTTATTATACTGTTCTTCTCATTTAAAAGTGTCTGCTACATAAATAAATGTAATGTAACTCAAAATACTGAATTGCAAAATTATTGCATGTTTTTTCCATTATATATACTATACGTTTAATTGTTTGTCTCTTTTTCCCCTGCTAATTTTCAAACAGTGATCAAAAGTGCAAATGACGGTACTTTAAATGAGCAATATTACAGTAGCCATGGAATATGGCTCTATATCAACACAGCTGGGATTCAGCAGTAGGTAAACATAGCCAAGTTGATAGAGCCATAGTGACCGGATACAAGTTATTGCATTTATGCAACAGTTAATTGCACAAGTGTCTGAGCTTCTTCATTAAAGTTAATAGTTAACTCTATTAAAGTGTTAGTTCATCAACAATGAAATTTATGTTATTAATTACTCACCATCATGCTGTTCTAAACCCCTGAGACATTTGTTCGTGTTTGGAACACAAATTAAGATATTTTAGGTTAATTATGAGAGATCCCTCATTCTCCATAGACAGCAACGGTCCCGACTCGTTCTAGGTTCAGAAAAATACAAAAAAACAAGACAAAAAAACATTGTCAAAACAGACCATATGCCTTCAGTGGTTCAATCTGTGATAAGAAAATGAGCAATTAATAGCATTAATTGTTTCGGTGAACAAACTCTTTAGGTAGAATACAGTATTATTCATAAGAAAAAGACAGACTGGGTGAGTATGACTGCCTACCTCATTCATTCTTCAGGCAGTTTCATGCTCAGAATAAAATGTTAGTTTGAATATCTGCTGTGAAAAGCAAATGCAGTATATTTCTCAATTTATACTCCTATGGTTGAATTTTGTTGAATAGAAAAATAAAGGCATTTTTAACACAATCCCCCCCTTTAGTATAAAAGTCTGTGCTATTGACTATAAAGTGTCTCTTTAAACACAAACAGTGCCCAGCATAACTGAGTAAACCCCTTACATATCTCTCTTTTAAATTAATATTTTCTATAGGTGTCTGAAAAATTATATAGTTGCACTCCAGTGCAACATCGCCAGAGAACCAAATCACCATCAGCTGCCAGCTCACCAGCGTTGATCACCGCCAGCTGCAGAGAATTAGAGGAAAAGAATATAAACTTAGGAAGTATCCACGTGGTTTCTACGCAGTTACACTGTTTGTCCACATGAAAACGGAGAAGGCTATTCAGGTGACTGAAACCGAAGCTTTCTGAAAAATTCGGCCAGGGTGAATATGCTCCGAAACTCCGGGTACAGTGTGGTACGAGGACACAACAACCAATGTTTTTGCCTTATGACGTCAGCGTGCGCAGTTTTTTCTGATTGGCCAACACAGCTGAGTTCACACCAAATGCGGAAGACACAAATTAGGCAAATCCCGCATGTTTGTGGCAAACGCATCACTGTATTCCACGTCGTATACCGCGGGACAGTATGCAGTTTACTTGCAAAATACTTCATTCCCTCTTTGGTGTGAACCCAGCATAAGTGTCATATCACAATCTGTTGCTTCAGCGTGCATCACAGTGCGTTTTTATGTGGACGGAGATTTTTATTTGTATACGAAAGCGGGGCAAATTTCATTTATAAAAATAGCCGTATACTTGTGGACATTGCATCAGTGAGTTTCAAACTCCACACGCCTGTGTAAGCTAACCACTTTCATGCTCACTCTCCTCAGAGTCTAGCGGATAGATCGCTGCCAGCACTTCCACACACACTGCATGAACGCTGTCACCCCGGAGAATGCTCACTCACCATCCAGACGACCCAAGCACCTGCACTACTTACCTCTCCCTTTCAATTTACTTCTGGATTGTAAATAAATCACCCTCTAGAGTTCCTGACCTACAAGTTCTGTAGTATTTTTCAGACAAACAACACCAAAAAGAGAAGCAATGTATGTGTTCACTGCTTTCCTGGTGAAAGGAGAAAAAAGGATAAGAAGATGCCTGATGACTTTAAGGATTTTAGTAAAGCACAGCTAAAGAAAGAGCACACAGGTGGAGACAGATATAAACAGTCAATTAAACCAAAAGCAGTTCCATCAGTTGCTCTTGATAAAGAGTATAAAAGCTCTTGGATATCGAGTGAAATTCACACGGACAAATGACAGGATGTGAACATGCCAACACCTATCAGTCACTGAAGGATCTTATTCATGGAGTCACCATAGTGATTGGTCAGTTTTACTGTGGTCAGTAAGTGTCAATTTTTCTCCACTTATGATCGATGCAGCAGCGAAGATGAAGGTTGACAAGCACTGGCATACTTATTGTTTTGCGTTTCATTTCAGTAAAATCAGTGAAATACTGATACGATACCACATTGTGCCACTTTTGGCTTTAATTTTAAATCAAATGTATGTTGGTCTTTGCTACCATTGATCCACCACCCCCATAAGGAGAAGTTGTGGTGAAATAGCTGCTGGAAGTGGCAAATCGAGTGCATCCATTTGAAGTCACACACTGCACACCTAAAATAATGATGGCCTCCATGGTATATTAAATATATATA
>CAIGQV010018201.1:10509670-10575626 GCA_903798115.1 Danio jaintianensis | reverse complement strand
ATATATATATATATATATATATATATGATCCAAGCTTTCCATGGAAATTCTTTTTTTCTTTTCATATTTATGAATTAATGAATATGTGAATTGTGGAATTGGAAATATGTATTATATGTGTTATATGTTTGTATGGTATTGTAGGGTATTTTATGTTGTTTCAATGTAAATTGTATTGAATAAAAAAATATATAAATAAATACATAAAAATAATAATAAATAAATAAATAAATAATAATAAACTAATTCTAAATTGTTGATTAATTGTTGGTAAATATACTGTTAATTATTAATATTATTATATTATGACATTTTTATAATGATTAATTTTTATCAATGTAATTAGCTTTCATATGTTCTAATTAATGTAAACATTACAAATGCTCTGTCAATACATTTGTCATATCAGTAAAGCAAGTTTAAATCGAATTGAATCGAGAGATAGAAACATAAAAATAATAAATTAAAAGCAATAAATATTTTTTTAATAAACATTTTCAATATCTGAAAAATATGACAGGACCTAACAACAAGATACATTTTGCACATCTAAAATGACTAAAGCAGTGTCTTTAAAATGCAGCATATTCCTCATTTAAGGACACTGTACTTCAGCGCAGTCCCCACAGAGATGCGTCCCGCTCTGCAGCCAGTCCTCGCTCCTAATAATCACTCTAATTAGAGTCGTGTGCTGATAATCAATCAAAACGATGGGGCTAATCTGTTAACCTCTTTCTCATTCTGCACCTAATCCACCAGCCCATTAGCGACTGCTTACGTCACTAAAGCTGTTTGACTGAAACCGCAGAAACACTCCGAAAAACCTTCAGCCCTGGCCAATTTTGTATATATGACCGCTGATTAGTTATTTTGAGCGCTTAGTGACAAAGCCAATTACGAATGGCAGGAGAGACAGAGAGAGAGGCCGAGAGAGAGATATGATTCTGTCGGTGTTAAATTGAGCATGGAAAGTCCACAGGGTTTAGGCATGTCTGCGCAGATGTTGTATGGCTGAGTTGTATTCATTACTTCCCTGAAATGATTTTAGATCGCCGACCTCCCAGCTACACAGACACTGATTAAATAACTCTCACTTTTCAGGATCAAAAACATAAAGCGACATTGATGGAAAGTATGCGTTTGTGTTTGCATGAATGGACAGTTTATAATAGAAAAATTTGAGGTGGAACAGTATATACACACCTACAAATGACAATTTGGTAAATCAATTCTAAAGGCTTGGTTTTGTGTTTTTATTTGGTTTATTAAATATTGGTTTACTAAACAAACTATCTGTGTTTAAAATGGGCGGTCACATACTGCATTTTATGGGGCTGTAATGGTAAAGGCAAAGATATTCATACGTTTTACACTTTTGGATGCAAAACATTTATAATTATTTAAATGAATCATTGCATTTATATAGAAAGCTGGTATGTATCAGCTGGTGTCAATATTGTTATTCATTTGTGTCATTTCATTTGTATTCATTAAGCCATAATTTTTGCGCTGATGAAAATGTGTTAAAAAAATGAAACGACAATTTGGATTTGTGCACTTTTCCACAATCGTTTTTGTACTGTAAAAAATGTTGGGTAATTAAGTTAACTTATTAAATTTTACAAATTTAAGAGGATTGAACATAAAACAATTAAGTTGTCCCCCAGAAAAAAATAAAATAAAATTGTGTTTCAGCTTATTTTAAATAATTTTAACAAAAGGCAAATGTCATTTTTTGACTGTAAAACAATATATTGATATATCGATATACAACCCCAAAGCAGAAAAAGTTGGGACAGTATTGGGACAGTGATTTCCAAATTTACTTGGACTTGTATTTCATTGCAGGACTTAGACTTGTATTTCATTTTCATTGTCTGGTCAACTTCATTTCATTTGTAAATATACATCCTTTCCTGTCATTCAGACCTGCAACACATTCCAAAAAAAGTTGGGACAGGAGCAATTTAAGGCTAGTATTCAGGTAAAATGGTGAAATAATGATGTGATTTGAAACAGGTGATGTCAACAGGGGATTGTAATTATGATTTGGTACAAAAGCAGCATCCAAGAAAGGTGTAGTCCTTTAGGGGCAAAGATGGCCCGAGGATCTTCACTTTGCCAACAAATATGTGAGAAAATTATTGAAATGTTTAAAAACAATGTGCCTCAAAGAAAGATAGGAAGACATTTGGATATTTTACCCTCAACTGTGCATAACATAATTAAAAGATCCAAGGAATCTGGAGGAATTTCAGTGTGTAAAGGACAAGGGCACAAGCCTAAGCTGAACAAATCTCCGATCCCTCAAGCAGCACTGCATCAAGAATCGTCATTTATAAGCGATATCACCACATGGGCTCAGGACTACTTTGACAAACCTCTGTCAAGTACCACAATACGTAGTTACATCCACAAATGCCAGTTAAAACTGTACTGTGCCAAAAGGAAGCCCTATGTTAACAGTGTACAGAAGCGCTGTTGACTTCTCTGGGCTTGGAGGCATCTGGGATGGACCATCACACAGATGTGTGGTCAGATGAATCAGTATTTTAGGTATTTTTTGGGAGAAATGGACGCCGTGTGCTCCAGACCAAAGAAGAAAAGTATCATCTAGACTGTTACCAGCAACAAGTCCAAAAGCCAGGGTCTGTCATGGTATGGGGTTTTGTCAATAGTAACTTGCACTTCTGTGTTGGAACCATTAATGCTGAAAAGTACATAGAGATTTTGCAGCACAATATACTGCCTTCAAGAAGACATATTTTCCGGGGATGCCTATGCATATTTCAACAAGACAATACAAAACCACATTCTGCACACATTACAAAGTACTGGCTGTGGAGGAAGAGGATAGAGGTATTGACTGGCCTGCCTGCAGTCCCGACCTGTCTTCAATAAAGAATGTGTGGCACATTTTGAAGCACAAAATGCGACAACGAAGACCTTGTACTGTTGCAAGACTTATTTACTAGAAGAATGGGACAAAATTACACCTGAAACACTTCATCACTTGATGTCTTCAGTTCCTAAACGTCTTTTAAGTGTTGTGAAAAGTAATGGCAACATTACAAAGTGGTAAATGCTTTACTGTTCCAACTTTTTTTTTTAAATGTGTTGCAAGAACCAAAATTGGAATACATGTTCATTTTGAAAAAAACTAAAACAAAAATCATGTTTGTTGTATTGTCTGCAATGAAATACAAGTCAAAGTAAATTTAGAAGTCACTACTTTCTTTATTTATTTGCATTTTCCATACTGTCCCAACATTGATTTAGGGTTGTAAAATTATATAAATATAAAATTCCATAAATATAATAAAAATAAGTTAAAACTTATGTTCCACACATAAACAAGTTCCGCACATGCAGAGGTTAAGAAAGATTGTATTTGTTTGCTATACATGCACACTGAACTGTTTACGGTAGGTTCAGCGTTAAACCTAGCTATTACCCAGTTATTGTAATTATTATAATAAGCACATACTGTAGTACTGCTAAAACAAATTAAAAGAAAGGAAAGAAAATGACATTTTTTATCAGTCAACACCTGGATCCGATTTTGGTTAGCATTAGAGCCAATTTAGCATTTAAGCTTTAAAAAAAAAAAAAAAAGAAAGATTTTAAACATCCTGTTGACTTTTATCTTGAAGTTTAAAGACTTACAAAAAAACCTAACCCCAACATTAGAAAAAATGTAACCTTTTATATGTCTATTTCACACACTGCCATACACATGCATACTTCAAAACACACACACACACACATGCAAACACACCCACGCACACGCTCACACACAAACACAACAAGGGGTGCTCACTGATTAAATATTGATGAAATACTGCACACTGACCAGTGGAAACATAGACATTCACAGTTTGTGATGAAAATGAGGTTGTTTCATCAGGTAAAACAGATTTGAGGATTGAAATGACATTTTGCTGCTTTATTTTAGAGGTTTAGTGAAGGCGGGTCATTTTTGACCCTTGGGTCAAAAAGAATATACAGAATTCTAAAACCACACAAGGGTTCATTTTAAAAGGATAGTTCACCCAAAAATAAAACAAGTCTTTTTCAGTAGAACATCTACAGTATGTATGCATAATTTTAGTTCCCCTTCATACGGGAACTTCAACGTGCGTCAGGAACAGACTATGGGAGTTCGTCAGACGACCAATCACTCTGAAGAGTAAGAAAAGGGGCCAATGAAATGCCAAATTGAATTGGCAGAGCTCTGCTCCACAGCTGGCAGCAATGAGCTATCAGCGCTATATAAGCTGCATGCTGCGGAGTGAGCCTCAGAATTTAATTACTTCAGAGCCTCTCACAGAGACTGAAGACACTCTATCTGCCAACCTGATTTCAAGATTGAAACCAGTTTACTCACCAGAGTGGGAGATGACAGCGGCAGTTGATCTGGGCTTCCTGTCCCCTGGGCGTTTCGCTGGTGTTCACAAAAGAGCAGTTTCCATTAAAAGAGCAGATTCCCTAAGAGAGCAACACAGTCAATCAACACGTCTTTTTCAAGACGCTGTTTTGACTGTGCGTTTCTAGATGCGGTGGTTCCTATCTCCGGGTGATGGGCACGGGTATCGCATCACACGTCTGGGGGTCCAGCATGTCGATGCGGTGCTCGCGGACAGCTCATGCTCTCACTGTGAGAGCATGGCTGTTGCACAGCTGAGATCGCGGCTTCCAAGCCACCCCCGTTGCTCCCCGTGAAAGCGGTTAGCACGCGGGCAGATCTGAGGATCACAGTGGGGGCTTATCCGTCGCCTCCGGGCCCGCGGACCCCCCACTCCTCCACAGCGCGCTCCATCCAAGCTTCGAGTGGTGGTGCGGTTCATCCCCCGGGATGCCTGCGCCTCTGCTTGATGACACCGGAGATCAGATGTCCATCGCGACATCGGAGGGCGAGCTGTCATGCTCAGATGACAGACCGGGCTCGCTTCCATCCTACGGGGTGCAATGCGTAGTCACGGTTCTCGAATCAGACATGATGGCTGCGCTTCCTGGGCTGCTTCGGTGGTGTGGCTGGAGATGGCTTGTCCCCCAGTCTCACCGCCGGACCGACTAGAGGTGTGGCGTGCGAGCTGATGTAAGATGAGTCTTCCAGCTCCCGTCCACTTCTTCCCAGGGGCGCACAGCGAGCGCACGCTGGCATAGAGGGCGTTTTTTCTCTGCCCGGTCCTCGTGCGCTTCCGCCTTCACCTCCCCTGATGGCGAGGCGGCCAGTGGGTACGAAGCTATTCCTCAGGTGGTTGGCCACCACCTGGAGGGGTAAGCTGAGACCCCCGTCCAAGGCGGGTGGGTTTTCTGTGTCTCTCATGGCCAGAGCCCACACCGTTGCGGGCCAATGCCGCTTCTGCCCTGCACCACGGCACCTGCTGTGCTGCACAGGGGCGGTTCTTCCCCAGGCTTATGCGTAAGCACCGCACGGTGGTCGACTATGCTCTCATGACCTTCAAGTCGGCCGCCCGTGCCCTGGGGAAGACGATGGCCACACAGTGGTCCGGAAATGCCACCCTTGTCTTACCCTGGCAGATATGCGTCGCGCCGACAAAGTACGCTTTCTTGGTGTGCCCATATCCCAGGCAGGGCTACTCGGCGACACTGTCGGGGACTTTACCCAGGAGTCCTCGGTGGTGAGAGATTAGCCGTGCGCGATGGAGCAGGTCATCTCCTGGTGGGCTCGGAAAACTGCTCCCCCACCGGACCCGTCCGCGCTGGCTGTTCTTCGCCGAGAGCGCTCTTCCCGCGGCTCCAAAATGCTCCGCCGTCACAGCCCGTTACAATGGCAGTGTTTCTTGCTCTCCGCCGCTTTTTACCGGTGTTAAAGCAGAAGCATGTGCTGGTCAGGATGGACAGCATGGAAACGGTAGCTTATATCAACCGTATGGGAGGTATACGTTCTCGTCGCATGTCTCAGCTCGCTCGCCGTCTGCTCCTCTGGAGTCATGCGACTTAAAAGCTGCGCGCCGTTCATATCCCATACGAGCTCTTACATGCCAGCTTACATGCTCTCACGACAGTTACGTTTCAGGGAGAATGGAGACTCCACCCCGACACAGTCCAGCTGTTATGGGCATGCTTCAGAGGGGCCCAGGACATCCTGCCGCTTCTCCCAAGCGGCCCTTCGCCAGCTGCTTTCCCTGCTCTGCACGGATGCGCTGGCTCTCAGCTGGCCCCGGGGTTACGCAATATGTGTTTTTCCCCAGTGAGCCTGCGCACACAGACTCTGTGCAAGGTCGGGGAGACGAGGTGCGGGTCTCGCTTGTTGCGCCTCCTTGGCCCAACCGGACCCGAGTTTCCAGACACACACTCCTCGTGATGGCCCTCCCTGACGAAATCCCCGGAAGAAGTACTCCTTTTTCTGGGACGGGCACCCTCTGGCACCCGCACAGCATTCTGGATCCCTCATTGAGGGTTTCTAGACAGAGCGCGGTAGACTTAGGTGACCTATCAGTAGATGGTTAACACCGTCACTCAGGCTAGAGCACCCTGTATAGGCAAGCCTATGTCCTGTAGTGGAGTCTATTCGTTGTGTGGAGTTCTTCTCTCTGAGAAGAACCCCAGACATGCCAGATTAGTGTTGTGTTTTCTTCCTTTAGGATAACTGGAGCGCAGGCTGTCACCCTCCACACTGAAGGTTTGGCGTGCTGCCATCCCCGCTCTCTGTGGCGGCGGATGGTAGCGCGCTGGGAAAGCATAACCTTATCAGCCGGTTCCTCAGAGGTGCGTATCGCGAGATGGTTAATTCCATCCCCGCCCCCCTCTCTTGCCCCCTCGGGATCTCTCTAGCCCCAGCGGTTATGGTTAGGTCCGTTGAGCCACTCGACTCAGTATCTATAAGTTTTCTGTCCATGAAGGCTGGTCGCATTGGTATCAGTCAGGAGGGTTAGGATTCCGGTGGCATTTTCGGTCAGCGAATCGTGCCAGGAATATGGACCGGCCTACTCTCACGTTTACATGAGACCCCGGTTCAGCTTGTTCCAAGGTTCCTACCACCCCTTTTAATATTAAAACTGGTAGTGAGCCTGCAAGTGCTGTCTGCGGAGGAGGCAGACCCAGCCCCTTTTATTGCTATGTCCGCGCACCACGCTTAATGTGACATGTAGAGCATACGTCTTTAAGCAGCTCTTTTTTGTTATGATCGGCAGAAGGGAAGTGCCGTATCAAAGCAGAGGTTGGTCCATTTTATAGTTATGCCATTGCCCTCGCCTCATGTGCCAGGGCAAGCTGTGTCCCCCGGGAGAGAGAGCACACAAAAAAAAAGCGGTGCCTCCTTTTCGGCGTGAGTACGCAGCGCCTCTTAACAGATTATGCAGAGCTGCTGGCTGGGCGACACCTAACACATTCACAAGATTTTATAATCCTCGAGTGGAGTCGGTTTCCTCCCGATTACTGGGTCACTCCGGTCAATCGGGACGAAATTAAACTCGGTGTCAAAAACGCTTGCTGCGCCATGCTCCCTAACCCGGAGATACGTAAGTTTAACGCTTGGCGAACCCTAGAGAATTCCTCCGAGGCCCCCAGCACCCGACTCAGCAGAGGAGCCGGGTGCCTGGCTCAGTGTGATGTCTGGTATGCCCACTCTTGGTCTTCCCACATGCTGAGGTTCGGTGCCAGCTATGTGCGGTCCCCGATGGTGATCCCATATGATTATCTCAGCCACGGAGTGTTCCCCCTGACCAGGCGGACCCGTGTCTTCCCTACCCGCTAACCAGCTTATCATAAGTAGTACTCCCCCTCATCAGGGCTAGTCCATATGCTCTATTACCATCAAGTCTCCCCTCTTGGGTAGCAGGTGGCTCCGCAGCGTCCTCCCCCTTCGGGGACTGGCACGCTTTCCCAACGTACTGTCTTAATTCTAAAATCCCTAGTCTATATTAGCTAGGTAAAAGCACATTTACAACCCCCGATCTAAATTATATTATTCCCATGTAATGGTAATTAAGGGCCTAAGGGACATTGGAAGCTTGCGCTCCTGGTGATGCTTGTGCGCTCACGCTATGCTTGGCAAACTTCACATCAGGAGTGTGACGGGCTTAGCTGCAGTGGCGTTTTCCATACAGTCTCCCATAGTCTGTTCCAGACGCACGTTGAAGTTCCCGTATGAAGGGGAACGTCCTGGTTACGTCCGTAACCCACGTTCCCCGAATAAGGGAATGGAGACGTGCGTCTCCACTGCCACAGCAGCTGAGTCTCCAGCTGATTAGCTGAGTGATCGGCTCTTCAGCAGGCAAATTCTGAGGCTCACTCCGCAGCGTGCAGATTATATAGCGCTGATAGCTCATTGCTGCCAGCTGTGGAGCAGAGCTCTGCCAATTCAATTTGGCATTTCATTGGCCCGTTTTCTTACTCTTCAGAGTGATTGGTCATCTGACGTACTCCATAGTCTGTTCCAGATGCACGTCTCCGTTCCCTTATTCGGGGAACATGGGTTACGGACGTAACCAGGACGTTTTATTTAGATGAAATCATCATCTTTGGTGATTCACAAAATGCAAGTCAAAAAAGATATCAGTGAATGCAAAATAATGATAAGATGAGGTCCTATTAAGTGAAACTATCAGTACAAAAACTGCTTTTTTTCCTGTAATTCATAGCCTCAGTCAAATGGTCCAGAGTAATGTCTGGTTTGTGAATAAATCATTCTTTATATCTGGTTCTTCTACAATAAGTGAACTGGATGAATCAATTAACTACAATGACTAAACAGCAGCTAAAACCAGCAATGTAACATTCGGATGTGTGCGACTGTCACTCCAGTCTGCAATATACCAGTACATATGTGCCTAAATGCCAGATTTGACAATTAATTCATCATTCCAGTTACACCAACAGTGGAAGTAAGGAATCCGATCTGAAAATACTGAACAGATCACTTGAATGGAGAGGCGAAATTAAAGTTTTTATCATTCCTTAAACCAGTTACAAACAATCTGTAAAATATATTTTGAGGAAAGGAATCAGATCTTCATTTGCCTGAGGCTATGGATTACAAGTACATTGTACTTTCTCTATATATTATTTCTGTATATTATTTCTTATACATTATTTCAAACTACTAAAATGTCAATAAAGGTCACTTTGTTAAACTGTAGAGTTAAATTTTCAACTTCAAAAGTCGACAGAGCAGAGATCAAGGTCCCATCATGCATGAGACTGATTGGAGTGCATGAGACTGATTCCTGAATGACCACTGTGATAAACGAGTCCCCACATTGATCCTGTGGGCCAACCTGACTGCCTGCCGGTGCCCTACTCACACCTGCAGCTTCTCCACGATGGACGTCCAGCTTCTTCAGCCTCCAGCGCCTAGACTGCAGCTCTGAACAGGAAGTTTGGCCAGATGAAAAATGGTCCTGCCTAACAGAGCCTAGTTTCTCTCAAGGTTTTTTTTCCCTTCACTTCGTCAATTGGTGAAGTTTTTTTTCCTCGACACTGTCGCCACTGGCTTGCTCGGATCGGGACTTGTGGAGCTGTGCTTCGGTGGATTTGCTCTACAGTGTTTGAACTTTCAGCAGTGAAATTTAAACCACACTGAACTAAACTAAACTGAACTTCAACTCTGAAATCTGGACTTTACTAGGACTATGTTAAGCTGCTTTGACACAATCTACATTGTGAAAAGCGCTATATAAATAAACTTGACTTGACCATAATGCAATTCACAATGTAAATAGATGGAAAACACAAAATACAAAAACTGTTAATTAACAGATTTTTTTTTACAGTGTAACACTGTAAATACTGTTCATTTTCTTGCACATACCAATAATTTTGTAAGACCTAAGACAACCCTGATAAGCACTTTTTGGACTTTCATAGTGATAGCAATCATTGACTTGCATTATTTAAATCACACTTTCATATAAAAAAATAAAAAAATAAATCATGTAAAACTATTAAAATATAATCTGCCAAACAACAATTGTAAACCACGACTTCTTAAACCTCATTGCTTTATCTAATGTACTAGTAAATAAAAAAGTCCAGCCCAATCTCACAAGGTAATGTAACTATTTACATATTGTCAGAAAAGACAAAAAAAATATATGATTTTGTTCATTAGGGCATGAGCAAATCATTAAAATGTACGAATGCGATTGTACAAATGAATATAAATTAGCCACGAAATAAAAGAAATGTACAAATTTTCATGAGACAGCGTTGAAAATGTCACATAAAAGCAAATTTTCATTTATAGGTGAAATATGTGCTTAAAGTCCTCTAAAGAATTAAAGAATGAGCCTTTATGCAAAATGCTATTTTAATTAATTTGTAACATTTGCTTGTATACAGTAAAATAACGCAGTCCCATTCTGGGGGGAAACATACTTTAACCCTTTGACGCATACAATCATACCTGTGTGATTGGAATGCATCATGTGATTAGCTGCTAAATTCATACCTGTTTTCCCACAATGGTTTGTGCTAAGACAGAGTAAGATGTGCATGGTGCTTGTCATAAATCTAAATTTATCAGTGTTTTCAAACAAATATTTTTTTTTAGATAGAATGATTAACTTCAATACAGTTAAACAGTCCCTTACTTTCATGTATTTTGGGAGAAGTTGATGAATTAAAATGTTTTAAATCCAGCAGCTCTAATCTCTCCACTGCAGCACAGACTAACATGGTGGAACCCATCAGCTATCATCGATCAAATAATATTATCATTATTAAGCTGTTTAAACAACAAAATATGTTCTCACACAGATTTGAGAATCGGAATATCAGTTATTTGTCAATATTTGCTGAAAAGGGAAAAAATCAATATCAGGGCTGAAATCATAGGGCTACGGTGTGCCGCGTGATGAAATGGATGCATCACCATGGAAAATCTAAAATGATGCAATCCAAATAGCAGTCACAATAAAAAAACGTACGCAGGGGGTCAGCAGGAGTATTAAAACTTCAAATTATGTTCAACACACAGAGAAGTTCTGCATTCACATTGTTTAAAACAACAGCATATTAATTCTGTACACTTGAACCAAAACATCCATTTGGCCCAAACATGAGTATCATTGCACCCCTACAAAAGACACAGCGATCACTGTTTAAACAGCTGGCAAAACATGATTAAAACACCCTCTGAAATCACACAATAGCTATGTTTTTATTCACCTATTTTTATGCGCATTTTGTAATATTGCATAAAAAATGCTTAATTGAAATACCAAGATGCGCATACATTTTGAAAATGCACATAAATAGGCTCTATGCACGAGGACTTTTAATTTTATATAAGCCAGCTCAGTTGCTTCCGATTAACTGTCATGCCATTATAAACACGCCACGTTTAAGATCAGGTTTCTTTAAAATCAATGATCTTCAACACCCGATTGAGATACAATATAAAGTGGGTATCACACAGGACAAGAAGCACTGCATTAAAGTAAATATTCTGCACTGTCTCTTTAAAATATGGAAATTAATTTTAACACAGCATTTTCAATAAAGGGCAACATGGTGGCTCAGTGGTTAGCACTGTCGCCTCAAAACAAGAAGGTCGCTGGTTCCGGCTGGGTCAGTTGGCATTTCTGTGTGGAGGTTGGATGTTCTCCCTGTGTTGGCGTGGGTTTCCTCCAGGTGCTGCGGTTTCCCCCACAGTCCAAAGACATGCGCTATAGGTGAATTGAATAAGCTAAATTGGCTGTAGCGTATGTGTATGAATGAGTGTGTATGGATGTTTCCCAGTACTGGGTTGCAGTTGGAAGGGCATGCGCTGTGTAAAACATATGCTGGATAAGTTGGCGGTTCAATCCGCTGTGGCAACCCCTTAAGAATAAAGGGACTAAGCCAAAGGAGATTGAATGAATTTTCAAAAAAGTTTCAGCACTGGCCTGCTGCTCCTGATGGCGCTTATGTTTAAACGCCCTTTCATCTAGTTTTATGTTTGAACAACTAAATAAAAGCTTATTTAAAGCTTAAATAAAAGTCTATTTAACGGACTATGTTTTAATTAAATTACATTATCTATGCTGTAAAAGGAACATTATGAAATTGAAAATGGTCAACCTTTTACCGGAAGTTTATTGTTGGCTGAAAAACACTTGCCGTGCATATAGCCCATTCCAACATGCGCATCATAAAAAGTCGTGACTTTGTTTTAACAGATCCTGTGATAACAAAAATAGGCACGGTGCATTGAAAAAAAATATTCATTGGTTATATAATATTTCTGTGGTTGCAAACAATTTATATGGGCTGAATTCAAACAAACAAATCAAGTTGAACATTACTTAATTTATTTTGTTTGTTTAAATTCAGCCCATATAAATAAATAAAAAATTGTAAATCCAATGAATAATTTTTTTCAGTGTGGGACAACTTTAATGGACAAACCAGCAGAACTACCACATTGTAAAACATCTGAAATGTTATTTTGGTCATTCTAAATTCCCAAAGACCATTATCAAAGTGGTTTGGTATTATTATAGTATCTCCCTAAACTGTATTGAGTGCCTGAGCTCCCAAAGAGTGATCTCGCAACTTCAAAAACCCCTGTAGGTTCATTGCATTTTGTCTTCGTTTTCTGAGGTACAAGTAATAAGACATAAGACTTCTCCTATGAAGCAAATTCTATTTTTGGATATTTGGCATCAGTTTACCACAAAGTGACTTGATTGATTTTGTTCTCTTTGTCTAACTGAATAGAATTTTTTTTTATTTTGTAATGGAATTTTTTTTATCCGATATTCTATAAATAATTGTCATCTTTGAATTGAAACATACAGTAGCTACTTATGTACTCCTGGCTTTTTATGCAGGTGTTCTCCCCACTAACTTTTAGGCCAGAACTAGTTCAAGGTTATTTGTCAGCATATGTTTACTCCGGGGGGGGCTGACAGAGGTTTGGGTCGGGATCCTGAGTCAGCCCCGCTTATGATGTTCACTGGTGTATTCTCCAACCTTCTTGTTTGGGTTGGTGCCATCTGCTCTGCCAATCCTCGGCTTGGCACAGGTTGAGATCAGGCATGCAGGTGCTCACTCTTTCTGTCTCCCGCCACTCTTTATGCTAGGAGTGTGACCCTGAGGTAATTTTAGTGCCAGGGCTGTTGGGGCACTGCCAGACAGTGGTGGTCATGTCAGATATGGTCATTAGTATTGTGAAGATCTTGCCAGAGGATTTCCTCTTATGACCTGCTAAATGTTTGGGCTCTAGGTTTAGAGTAAATCAGGTGTCCGGGGGGTGAAGTAATCTGTCGCAGTGTTTTAAATCCCTGTAGTTAATGGCATATGGCACGTATTTATGATGCTGAGGTTTACTGAGTGTACCACTTATGGAAATATAATTGAAATGGAGCTTTTTTTCCTTTATAGAAGTCTTACTCTAAAAATGTTCTTTCTTTCTTTTCGGCTTAGTCCCTTTATTAATCTGGGGTCGCCACAGCAGAATGAACTGTCAACTTATACAGCATATGTTTCACGCAGCGGATGCCCTTCCAGCTGCAACCCATCACTGGGAAACATCCGCACACACTCATTCACACACATACACTACGGACAATTTAGCTTACCCAATTCACCTATACCACATGTCTTTGGACTTGTGGGGGAAACCGGAGCACCCGGAGGAAACCCACGCGAACACGGGGAGAACATGCAAACTCCACACAGAAACGCCAACTGACCCAGCCGAGGCTCGAACCAGCGACCTTCTTGCTGTGAGGCGAACGTGCTACCCACTGTGCCACCGTGCAGCCCCTCTCTAAAAATGTATTGATGTAATTTATGTAAAACGTCATTATTTTTATAATTATAGTAATAGTATAAATAAAAATACATTTATACATTTTAATGGAAATGATTAGGTTTACAAAAAGCGTAGTAGCTTTTAATATTTAATGCATTTACTAGCATAACATTAACTAAAAATGAGCAATGCATATTTTACAGTACTAATCTTTGTTCATCTTAGATAATATACAATTTCTTTTAGTAAATGTTAAACCCTAAAATTGAATATACAGTCACTGACTTGCCTTATACAGTCTATTGGCTTGACTGTATGTGTATTATTTATTTATATAATAATATAATATAAAATATAATATATAACATGTAAATAACAGTATTATATTAATAACAATTGCTTTATTATACAATGGTTTATATAATATATTTAAATCATACATCAACAGTGTTCAGCATAATATGAGTACACTGCTCACAGATAATATAATATAAAATATAATATATAACACGTAAGGGCAACGCAGTGGGTAGCGCTGTCGCCTCACAGCAAGAAGGACGCTTGTTTGAGCCTCGGCTGGGTCAGTTGGCATTTCTGTGTGGAGTTTGCATGAGTGCATCCCTCACAGATCTCACTTTAAAATTAATATTTTCCATAGGATGCTTTACAATAATATATTTGTGCATATACATTAGACTAGTCAGTACCAAAGCGAAACCGGAACTAATAAAAAACTTAAGATCAGAGTCCAAAAATAAGTACACCCAGATTAATATCTTGGCGGAAAATACTAAATAAAATTTTAATAAACAGGAAAAATAAAAAGTGGTTGTACACATAGGAAAAAAAACGATTACTTGTAAAAAATTATGGGAAAAGAGGAAAACTCTAAACATTTTAAGGTGCACACCTTGATACTTTTCTTAAATATCCAAAAATGTATATATGTGTGTGTAATAGATATTACAAGGTAATTAGAGGAGAAATAAAAAAATAGAAAATGTATTACTACTTTGATAACAACTAAAATAGTGCAGTGCAGGAGGTCTGTACAGTAAATTGAAATTAAAATTAAATGAGAATTTTTTTTTTACTTATATTTGACTCTGCAACATAACATTTCCTTCAGCTTAGTCCCTTATTTATCAGGGATCACCACAGCGGAATGAACCGAAAACTATTCCAGCATATGTTTTACGCAGCGGATGCCCTTCCAGCCTCTGCAACATATCCACACTACATATGTAGCATATGCACAACTGCTGCATCACATAAAAAAAAAAAAATTACCAACGAGAGTTACACACTTAAAGAAACTTTGTAAAAGGTGAACAAAAACTATGATTTACAGCTCTTTGATACTGCACAAGTAATAAAGAATGGAAAATCTCATGGTGGGTTTTCTTTCTCCTCTCCCTCTTTTACTTTCTGAAAGGAGATTAAATATTTCTGCATGAGGAAGTCTTTTTAAATCCTGCAGTGACTACTGCACTGGCCCCACACTTATTGCTTGGACACACCGAGATGCAGTGAAATCCTGAAAAGCTCCAGCTGTCCACAATGTAGAAGGATAAAAAAAAATCTGAGTCATTTTCATGGGGGAAGACAGAGAGGCTGTAAAAACAAAGTGTTTTATGACCTGTTGCTTCTTTACAGGTGAGATAAAGCCGTAGAAATGCATGTAACAATAGTAGTTCCTAACAAAGATGTTTGCTCATAAAAACATTGATTTTCACGACAGCACTAAGTTCATGTGGAAAGATGTAAATCCTCCAGCGTGTTGTGGTGGGAAAGGGGCGGATATGCTTGTGTTCTAAGATGATCTCCTGACATGTCTATTGTGATCTGACGGGAAGCCGAGACTGCCAGAGTAACTCAGGACACTCATTTATGGTTGTGTGAAATAACGACTTAATTTTGGAGAAAGGCAAATGTTTTCCCACCCACTTTTTTTTCCGTATTTCAAACACACCAGCTGACTAAATCCATGAAGTCAAACACAGTGTTTATCATTGCGGTAATGCTCTGTTTCAGATGAACGGCGGCGATATTATCACTGCTGCATTTTTAGCATAACTCCACTTATACAAACAGCTTTTTGAAAGACTTGAAGTCATCAATCTTAGAGACCCGCGTCCAGCTTTTACAATGGTGTTTTATGGCAGATGGGCTGTCCGGGAAACTCAAAGGCTCTCAAAGTCAACTTTTATTCCTTTGGGATTTTTTTTCTCTCCCCCCCCCCCCTCCAATCTTCTCAAACATGGATTTTAAACATGATTGGTGTTTCCAAGGAAAATCTGATCTTGAAGTCACACTTGCTAGTGATTTTTACTATAAGCCCCTGCGCCTCCTCACTATGAACACTTAATCTGCTAGGGAAACGTCCGGCAGCGCTGTTGCAGGACCCTAGTCATGTTAAGCATACTAAGCCGTGTCCATATCATCTATTTAAGTTCCCACAATACCTTCCCATGGACCATACGGTGCAAGCAGACATCATAATCCCAAAGTCTGTAATGCAAAATCAGCCTTTGCACATAGTGTTTATCTTTGTTTATGAAGTATCTGATGAGAAGAAAAATTTTATCCTAACTCCTATTGGCACTGCAAAGTTTCATGAGTGAACTGCATATAAATATGGGAGTCCATCTCCTAAATAGAGTGGTGCAGAAATTACATCAGAACTCTGAAGAACAATTTACTGTGGGTTCCCTTGAGATTTTCCTATGATGTGTTACGGTCAGTGACATGAATCCCAGTTAACAGAGGGGTTGTGTTTCATGTAAAGGTGCTGTATGTAAGTTTTTGGCTCTTCTAAAGCATAAAAATACCATAATATGTTTGCAGATATTTAAGAAACATGCCAAGTGAACATTCTTGTTTATCTAAAAAACAGTGCTTAAGTCAGTTTTTCGGCTTTGAAAATGTTCGTTACGTGCCGGAACGCTGTCTTTGTTTGGTTCTTTTAACTGCCCAATGTCAGTTTGGCCAATTATATTTCAGCACCCCGGGTTGCCTTGTCAGAAAACCGCATATTTCGTTAATTTATTCATTCAGAAAGGCTCTCAAAGCATGTGTCCATGACTGAAATGCGACCTCCGGTGGACAGTAGCAGACTCCGAAATAAGACGCAGATTCAGAGTTCCACATGAGGTTATTAATTAGCAAATAATATAAATATTACGAACGTAAACATTAGGTGAGCAGGTTACATTGTAACCCCGTGTCCTAACAACACGCTACATGATGAGATTTGCAGTCATAAGCAATTTGGCTGTTTGCACCAGACAAAACAAGACCGAAATTTAAATACAGCCATTCAGAAGCACAGAATATGCACTCACTCACGAAATGGTAAGGTTTCTAATCTAATTAATACATATTAACCCTCTTTAACATTATTAAATATACATGCTGAATCACTATGTGTTGGTTTTGAGTCACAGTTCTAAAGTTCAATTTCAAATGGTTTATATTATTTTCAAGATCTGAGGTGAACTATCTGCTGCTGCTGCTGTCAGTAGTATGGCAATAAATGTCATGTAAAATGGCATTCAAACTCACATTGTTAGCATTTAACATGGAATAAAACACATGAGGTGTACCTGAGGTGATCATTGTCAGTTTTCTGTTGTTCAGCAGCAAGAAATAGAAGCCGTTTCTAATATATCAATTCAATATTCAAAATTCAATAAATGTTGGTTAGAACAAAAACTCCTTTTAATATGGAAAATACTCCTTCTATCGCGTGCAGCTGCTTTTATTTAGAACACTATTTAATCAGCTTTTAGGCTCGATAGTCACTCACCCCTGTTGGTCCTCAATCTGGCAACCTGAACTTGCGTTTGTTTTGATCCAGGAATGCAATACCTAGTTCAACCACTGGGTGTCAAACTTACATACTGCACCTTTAAGTATGTTTTAGTGTGCTTTCGAAGTGTTGTATTTAAATCCATTATTGTGTTAATTGTAATGTGTATGTTTTTTTTCTGTTGGAAGAAGCAATATTGAAATATAAAAGATATGATTGAAAATATTTAAAATGAACCATACTAGTTTTTTAATAGCTGAATTTGAATAAAGATGTACATTTTTGACAAACTCAAATACGTTACTGGGGGCATGTTTTCTCATACATGCCATTTCTCGTAAATCCACCAAAGGCAGTATGTACATTTCTGGCTGTCTCAACTTCCTTCTGGCACGTGTCCATGAGAGAGGCCAGTCGGCTTGTTGTCATGCATTATATTTCAGCTTGATATCAACTGACCCACCCGCCCCTTCCCTAAACCCAACAAAGTCTGGCACTGTTCGACCAAGTCTGAGGTTCCGAGCAAAAGCCGTCCATACAGAGGTAAGCGGTAAGCGGTACTGGCCCGTAGCATTCATTTTACACACAAAATGTAGCTATTATGTACCACGAGGCACATATTTCTCAGTTCTCTGAAATGTATCCCTGGGCACATTTTCCCAATTAGCCTGTGTTGCATTTGAATCCTGCTCAGAATGATGTGAGTAGAACTAGAGGGGTTACAATGGTGCCACTAAACTGTATTTAGGGTTGGGTACCAAAAATTTTACCAAATAAGAATACAGATTTCAGTGGCTCGATCACTTCTGTGCCACTTAAAAATTGTTCTCTAAGATCTCAAAAGATCTCAAAACATCTCAAAGTCTAAGATGTGGGAAGTAGACAATTTGAAAAATATAAATTCTTTATATGAAACAATAAATAGCACTATATATATTTTTTTAAGTAATTAAAAATAGTTTTTTGGGGGCTGAAAAGGCAAATATGATAATATTTTTGAAAATATTTGTTGAAATTAAAAAGCTGGTTTGTGGAATGCTAAGAATGCTTAGTAATTTTATGTTATTAGTACTGGAACTGTTTATTGTCTTTGTGTTGGGTTAGCTGGCTTAGGATTTATTGAAGATTTTTTTATGCATACTCTTCAATTGATTTTGTGCTTGAAAATATTTTTTTCAATATAAAAAGTAAAGTCATTGGTACCATTTTAAAGCAGTGATTTGGCTCAGATATTGTAAAATAATAATAATAAAAAAAAATGATACCCAACATTCTCGGGATGAGAGAGAGAAGCTAGTATAGATGGTAGAGTAAGCCTCACACCCCTGGCTTCAAGAAGTGCACTAGCGACTGACACTAGAGTCTGAATCCTTGTTAGCACACTTGCTGGATTGAATCCCGCTCAGTGCAGGGCAAGGGTTACATAAGCAGTCAATTTTATGAAGATAATAAAGTAGGCAGGTGCAGATTGCAATGGTTTGATGATGTGTGGCTTATTTATTTCTGAGATAAAGTGTTTTGGTTTATTATGGGCTTATTCTCATTAACTGCTTTTTTTAGCTAGATCTGGCAACACGAATGACTCAAGACATACGTCATCAACAACTATTTGTTCAGTTCGGTGCAATACATACTGCAAGGAATTTTTGTAAATTCCCTACTGCAGTTAATTCGGTTGTAAAATGTGGATGTCACTCTCGTAAATGACTGAACTGCGTGTACAGAACAGGATTAAGCAATAAAAGGTAAACTGACAAACTGAAGGATTGAGAAGCAGTGTAGACATGACCATTGTTGAGCCACACTTGTTTGTGACACCAATCTATCAAAGGCATCCTAAGATCAACATCGATCCGGTGCGGGTGTCTGCTTCTATCCCATTATCAAAGCACTCATACTGTACCAGACTAGGGGATTACGCAGCGCAGACTAGATAGAAAAGCCCGCGCTGGCACCCCTGGCCTCTTCAGGGACACTTGGTGGGGGGACAAAAAAACATGCTTTTGTTCCCTCAGACAAAAATTAATTACTATTTTAATAACAGAGCCAGACTTGCTGAAAATCGGCTTAGAGAAATGGTGATGTAATGATCGCTGGAGAGGAGTTTTGTAAGGGGCATACAGGGGGCTGCCTCGAGGGCCCTCCAAAATCTCTATTTGCCACATTGAAAAAGTGGACAAATCAAAGTGATCTGCGGGGAAAATGAAAGCCACACAGTAGGTTTGAGAAACCCAGGCTCATTGTACAAATTCCTGCGTGTCGTTGTGACATCTGCACGCAGTGTGTGCTCCTTTACATCTCGCATAGCCTCGCACACTTCAGATTGCGTAGCTGAAAGAAATCAAGTGTGTTGAAATTTCACAAATGCAAATAAATTTTTCGCTTATCCCCATTTGAAGCACTCGGGCTTCGCTCTGGCCCGCCGAGTCTGCCGAGAACAAGAGGGAAAGTGATAAGCTCGTTTTTGATGAGCAACATTTCAATTTGCATGTGAACACACACGAATGGTGTTCTCTCTCTCTCTGGTTTTCCCTCCCTCACTCTCTATTTTCTCTCCCACTCTCTCTCTTCCTGCCCCTTTCCCCTGACCGTGATTAATACACACATGTTGTACAAAGGGCTCCTTGTTAGCTTAATGGCAAGGCCTAAATGGAGACTTATATTTCCAGGATTATATCTGTATTCAATTGCAAATGATTTTTTGGGGGGACTTTTAATACCCTGCTCTCTTGTCTATGAATAATAGTATCATTTAAATGTAGCAGACACCTGGTGCAGGGAGGGGGGAGCTCAAGGCACCGAGTCTGGCTGGGCACTACTGCCAACTTCCCTCTTTCCCAGCCTTGCCTTATCCCCAACGACCAGCCTCCGATTTCACTGCCTTACCTTCAAATGCCATGCACTTGAAACTTTATTCTCCCTTCGGTAAAAAACGCAGGCTCTCCTGAAAGGGAGAGAGGGATGGAAGAGGAGGGGGGGGGAGGCTGAAGAGATTTAAGAGAGGGAGGAAAGAAATTCTTATCAATCTTTTCTTAGATTTGGGGAAAAGTCATCTGAAGGAGCCATGTATAGCGTTTCAAGGGACCCTTCCAATTAAATACTTAAAAAAAGCTACAATAACATAAGCCTCTCCTATACTCGGCGGAGACATTAATGCTCTTTTGTTGATTTATTGTACATTACCTTCTGAGGCCGAAGAGAAACAGGGGGTACTTTAGACGGGGGGCCATTTGTATGCGCCCCGCGTCCGTCCCGCGCACAATCCGGCCTGTATTGCGTTTTGCAAATTTATACCAGGATGTTGGTTTAGAGTGTTTCCCTTGAAAAAAAAGGAAAGTTTTTCAAGTAAGTGTCTGCTTTCATGAGCACAAGTGACTGAAGCTTACAAACAAAGCTTTGTTTTAAAACTCACAGATGTATGGCCGGAGCATGCCTTTGTCCTCCAATCCTGAGATTTTTGTTTTATCCTGTACGGGGAGAAAACAGATTAAAAAAAAAATACTGGTGAGCACGGATATTAACCTAAACTTTCCCAGGGTTATATTTTCCGCTGTTCAGCATATATAAGGGTGAACTTTTTTTTTCAGCACTTTAGTTAATGGGAAATAATTGAAATAATTGCTGTTGCTCATTTTGGATAAAACAACTGAAGGCATTTACTCTAAAAAAAAAAAAGTCTTTCAAAGTTTGAGCATAAATTTTTTTTACAAATCACAGCAGAAAACAAATCTGAGTTTTTGGCCGATATCAACATATTCACACACTTTCTTCCTCAAAAGTTTTGTCAGAGTCCGTTAGCTACTATGCAAACAGCATGTGTTGGGTCTCAGCTTGCCAACGCTTCTTTTGTTGTGTCTAGACTACAGGAAATGCAAAATTGCATTTGTTTACAACCGTTAGGAAGTCAAAGCCAAGGCAACGATTAAAGAGCTGCTCCCAGAAAAAAAAAAAAGAAAGGCTTAAACATGTAGCACAGATTTTCTTAAAAGAGAAAGAGAGAGCGAGTGAGAAAAAAAAGGAATATATGAAGAGGGGCTGCCTCATAAAAACATCTGTAAATCTTATCGCACTGAGCTTCATTGTTCTTATTCACCGTCCTGACATTTGCTCCTGAAGCTTGTAAGTGCTGCTGTTTTCAGATCTAATCTCGAATCAGTCATTCTCTCAGCTTTCTTAATGAGTCACATAAGGATGTGAGGGGAGGAAGTCGATCCCTAACCAGAAATTTCAGGTTACCACAGTAGTAGCCTTCACTTCAATTTTTGGGCTATTTTAAGAATGTTCTTCCACGATCTGCGGATTACGGCCTGTCATCTTTACACCACCGCCTGCTTCCATTTGTTTGTTTAAGCTCCCTGACCATGTCTCACATATGGGACTTTACGTTTTTTTCACCCTTTGGGA
The DNA here is from genome assembly GCA_903798115.1 of Danio jaintianensis. Taxonomy (NCBI): domain Eukaryota; kingdom Metazoa; phylum Chordata; class Actinopteri; order Cypriniformes; family Danionidae; genus Danio; species Danio jaintianensis. Next base: position 10,553,703 of record CAIGQV010018201.1, on the reverse strand, counting down.
AAATAACAGTGAATGACGGTGGCCTTGTTCTGTGTTAACGGTGCAGTGAGATATGTGTCTTCTCTGTGCCGTGAGAATTAGTTGATATGACTGCGTTTCAACCAATTCAATGTCGGACCAGACAGACGGCAAACATACACTGTTGACTGACTGTGTCTACGTACTTTACACTGTCTGGTGCTTATTCTGCGTATTCGCTTAAGTAGTTACGTTTTATTTTAATTGTCAAAGTTTCATTTGGAAGCTCGTGCATGGACTTAGGTGCAAAATATCAAAGTAAGTAGCAAGAAACGATGCCAGACATTTTTCTCAGAACTAACTTCACTTTTTCTCTACAAGTTCTGCAATGACTTATAAATAACTGGTCTCAAGATCATTTTTACTGGATGTATGAATTCGGTTCCTCTTGAGTTCACTAAGGTGTCCAAGCAGAATTACCACAGGTGTAGTTCACCACATTTACTTTATACATAATTATCTTCAAAAGCATACAGTTGTATTGTAATATAAAAAAAGATATATATGTAAATATGTGACATATATGATACAAAAAGTTTGCTTGTGTCTTTAAAATAAATGACTTTTGTTTTGAAATTGTGTCATAGTTCAAAGGTTTTTTTGTAGTTTTTTTATGAAAAGTTTGAAGACATTTTTATTTTTTTAATTATATGTATATTGTACAAATATTTATTACATATTTATTTTATCTTTTTTGTTTTCAATTAATATTTACTTGTCTACATTTGTCTTAGTTTTTTTATATTTAATTTTATAGATCATTTGTTTATTACATGTAGGTTTTTAAAAAGTTTATTTATAGTATTTTATTTACTAAATTTAATTTTAGTTTAGATTATAATGAAACTTAGTTAAGCCTGATTGTTGATGTTATTGGTTGTTGTTATTAATAATAACAATACATAAATACTATAATTAAAATAATACTATTTATGTTTTTCACTAATACTTCTACTACTAATAATAATAATAATAATTATAATGAAAATAATAATGATAATAATAATGAAAATATTTATCATAATCTTCATTACTATTTATTATTACCTTCATCATCCTCTTTATTATTATTATTGCACTTCTGCACTTAAAAATCAGAATCATATTGTACATACAAAATGTAAACCAAGGATTTGAATCTGAAACATCCATTTTTAGAGTCTCTTTCTCATTCAGAAAAAGCCGTGCCTCTGTTTATGCACATAATGGTGCGCAGTAGAAAACAGGAAGTGCCCTGAGTGACCTATAACAACAGCTGATTTAAAGCTATTTTTATCTACTTTTAAGCAAAGCCTTTACACTTTATATTGGTTCACTAGACCTCAAAGTGGGATACAAACAACATGTATTCCTTACACTGAAAATATGCCAATAACGTCCAATTGGAGAACATCTCGTGGCAGTAATGAGGTAATCTCAGGTCTTCTTCCATCAGAGACATGTATGGTGACTTCTCTGCGGTTTGCCTTAAGCGTCTGTTTAAGACATGGAGAGGAAGTCACTATTTCAGAGAGTTTACACAGATGGAGCCCACTCTTCAGTCAATACTCACATAAAAAATCGAGCAAAGACTTGCTTTTTCTTTTCATTTCAGTGTACACAGATGCTTACGGCGACAAAGAGGTGCCTTGGTTTGTTATGAATAAGCAAACACAGGTTCATAGATGATAAAATACCACAGATGATTACTATTTTCTTATATATACACAAGCTTTTACAACTTTTATTACTACGTTTTATATTATGTATAGCAGTATAAAGATCTCACTATACAGGAGACTTTTTAAAGTTATACTGAAATGTACACATTGTTGATTTTATTGCTATTATAACTAATCACATATGGGTCAACGATCCAGATTTACAAATAAAAACTCTCATCAGCCATACTTATATAACAAGTATCATTTGATTATATTTTAAAGGGATAGTTCACACAAAAATAACATTTACTCACTGTTTACTTACCCTTAAGTGATTTCAAACCTTTATGAGTTTCTTTCTTCTGTTGAACACACACACACACACAAACACACACAAAGATATATTGAAGAAAGCTGTGAATTTTTTTTTTCAACAGAAGAAAGAAACCCATAAAGGTGTGAAACAAATAAAACGTGAGTAAATTATGAGAGAATTAAAATTTTTGGTTAAACTATCCCTTTGAAATATAACATTTTATTAACAATAACAGTGAACCCTGAACATAAATAGCATTTTATTTCAAATGATGTATTTTTCTCTTTTGTTGGCGAGTTTAAATCATTTAAAATTGAATAAAATTGAATATGTCTTGTTTTTGTTATATATATTTTACAATTTAAAGTTTACATAAATATATCTCAAATGCTGAATCACAATGGAATATAATTTCACCCATATTTTGGACCACCAAAGTTATTTAACACATTTTACTTGGATTTAATTTGTAAAAGATTTTTTTATAAATAAGTTATAAATACATTTTGTTCCTTTAATTTGATGGGAACACAAAAATGAGTAATAAACAGTAATAAAATAAGTTGAAATAACTTAATATTGTTAAAGGGATAGTTCACCCAAAACTGAAAATTCGTTCATCATTTATTCACCCTACACTTGACACAAAACTGTTTGTATTTCTTTTATTTCTGTCAAACACAAAAAGTCATTTTGAAAAATGTTGGAAACCTGTAACCATTGACATCCACTTGTTTTTTCTATTACGGAAGTCAATGGTTTTCAACATTTTTCAAAATATCTTCTTTTGCGTTCAACAGAAAAAGGAAACTCATGAAGGTTTGGAACCACTTGAGAGTAAGTAAATGGCGGAAAAAAAATTGCATGACATCTCCCTTTAAGTTGTAACAAGCTGACATATTTTTAAAGATGATCCAGTGGTTCTCTTTAGTGCAGGTAGCCTTATTTAGATCTCATTATAGCTGTTTTTTAACTGCAATTTTCAGGTCAGCATGAATTTTGTTATTAAACACAAGTTGTCTTTCTTTCTTTTAAATGAGCGCCTCTTGGTTTACTGAACTTTTGTCAGAGGTTTTATAGCAGAAAGGCTGGGAGACTCACATAAGAGGTGACTCATAAACCACGCACACACGTCCGCTAGTCACTGTCTGTTTATTTCTGACGGTTCTTTACAATCGTTAACTGTAAATGTCACAAGCATCTGTGATCTAAGGCCAGTGGCATGCAAGAGATTGTGCCATTAATTTCTTTTACTTTGTCAAGACGGCGACAGTCATGGCCCCGAGCACCTTTGCGCTAACCTTTAGTTTATGCATTCAAAGGATTATTCAATGGCAACAGGCTTAAGTCAAAGCCACTAGATGACGGATGATCATGCTAACCTGGTTTTGCGTCTCTCTCAGCATGTTCAGGGAAACAGCTTCCTAATCGTTATCTTGTCCCCAGCCTCCAACTGAGAGAGTAATTTTGGACATGGAAGGTTAGATGTCCTCCCATATGCTCCTTTATTGAGCTGTCAGTGAGGTTTGACTTACAGAAAGCGGTTTTGTCACAGTAATGATAATGAATACATGAATATATCCAAAGCTCTGCACTAAAATTAAGAAGAAGAAGAAAAAAAAGGAGCGCAATTAATGAAACCGTGTTTATGTTATAGTCATTTGCACTTTGTTGATTTTATTACTATTAAAACCAGTATGAGTCAATGATACGCCTTTTTTGTGGTCTGTATCTGGGTCAAGATGGAAAGGAGTTTTTATACAAAATGAAATCTTGTCAGGCATATTAAAACAAGAATCATTTGATGACATGTTAAAAGACGTATTACATTTATAAAAGAATTTAACAATAATGGTGCAGACCCAAAGCTATTCATTTGTATTTTTTTATTTTATATCTTTATCCTTTGCCACAATCCTTCAAACCATGGGTTTTACCCATATGTCATCCAGTATAATAAAATTGAATTGTATAATAAAATGTACAATTTAATAATATATGACTTATCATATTGTACATTTTAGTAAGTAGTTTTTTTTATTTTATTTAATAATACTATACATAAATATTTCTCTTTTGCAGAATCACCATGGAACATAATTTCACCCATATTTTGACATTTATATTTATCACCAAATTTCACTTGGATTTGGTGTGCAGTTTTGAATGTAAAATCCAATTTCTAACTTTAAATTGAATCAATAAGTCTAGGTAGTCTAAAAGTAAAAAAAATAAAGGGGAAAAACAAGTTTAACATTTTTTTATAAAAAAAACAAAAAAATATAATTATTTTTTTTGTTAATGTTATTATTATTATTAAAAAACAGTGAAGCGTTTTGTTCTGAAGTATTATATTTAAATTACTTCTGTCAAAATCAGCGGAATTGTAACCAGGAATATCCAGGAAGACATTTTTTGTCACATGACAACAAGAAAACAACCAACCAGTACATTGCATCACAGAAAGGACCCCTGTAGACCTTTATAACAATATGTCATGGTCATTTAACATATCAATCAACAGATAAAAATAGGTAAACTTCACAAATAATAACACTTCTAATGATACAAGTAAAAATATAAAGTACTTTCTATTAATTTACAACAAGTATTTAAAAAAATCATTCAAAAAGATTTCTCAGTTTTATTTACACATCCTTATATGTCATCAGCTCCTAAACATTTAATATGTGTTGCACTCTAAGGTAAAGAGGCTTTCAACTTCAGTATTAACAATAAGAAGATATATGCCCTTCCTAACATATTCCCCTAAGAACCCTTAGTGTACGTTGCATTATTAAAAATTGATCTACCAACTAGCGTACAGATATTACATTTGTATAAAATACTTCCTGCATAATTCTAAATCACCTCACAGACATGTCCAATGTTAGTTTTACCTTTGGATTAGATTTTGGATCCTATGTCAGAAGATACTTCCTGTGAAGCGTTCAAAGAATCGGAGCTGATGGAGATTAAACTCATTCGTTACATGCTTTTCCTCTATAGCATGCCAATAAATGCTAATAGCAGGGTCTGTTCTTTTTCAGGTCATAAATGTAAGTGAATTACTTTGCGCCTGAAGTCTTCCCTCTGCCATCTCAGGCTGCACACACTCGCAGCCAGTAATTAACTACTGTTTTTACTGGCTTTACTCTTGTTTTTGCTCGTTATTCCCTCGAGAACATAGAATACATAATATCCTGTTTGTGCCTAAAATTTGCTGTCTTTCATAAAAATAGTCTGTTGTCATGACGACTCGTGTTAACAGAACTGCAACGTCTTCTTTGCACGGTTGTTTACACTGCAAAAAACTTTGTGTACGTATTCAGCGAAGCACTTTTGCAGAAGTGTTTGTAAATGACCGTAAGTATGGGGGTGAAATCCTTCCACGCGGTTGATATCAAGAGACACTGCAAAGAAAAAAAAAAACGCAAATACTGATTTCTATATTATTTTGTTAAATATATACACTCTCAGGAATAAAAGAACACCCCTTCATGCCAGAATTGGATTTTGGACATGATCTCTGTTATTCAGAGGGAGAAGGACTAGCACCATAAGACAATTTTTGGCTAAACGGGGTCAATTTCTTGATTTTATTTTACAAATATACAACTCAAGTGCAACCCAGTGATCCTTCTGAGGTTTATGCTATATACTTTTTCTAGTTTTGATTTTATGTTTGTTACTAAGAAAAAAAAAAAAAAACTTAAAATAAAGTATAAAAGTAGAAATAAAGGAACATGAGCTGTCACTTTGTACAGGTCCATATTGGTTCTTCAGTGGTACATATTAGTACCTAAAAAATACAAAAGTGTATCTCTTGCATTTTTTTGCCAATAATATACCTTTGAGGTATCAAAATACATTTGTTTAAGTACAAATGTATACCTTGTGAAAAGGTCCTGCCTCATTGACAGCTCCTGTACCTTTATTTTTTAAGAGTGTTTGGTGGCCAGATTTCTGAGATGCAAACCGGGGACATTTTGTAGTTTAGTAGTCAAAGTACTATTGAATCTCACTTTTGGGGAAAAATTACGTTTAGTATGTTTATTTAAATTTTTTCATAAAACGGCTCCAATCAGGGTCAAGATATCAAAAAATGCCCCAGCAAAACAGGAGCATCTGGCAACTCTAATATATAGAAAAAAGCACAAGAGTATTTTTTTTTTTGGACAGTCAGATACAATACTGTATCACGGTACCGTCAAGGGACCCCGTATCTCATGGCTGAAAACGTTTATTTCGTCTTAGATGTATCAGGTCCACCTGGCCTCACAATAGACCCTGACTCACCCCTCATACATTGAGATTCAGTTTCTTTTCCCAGCTCAAGTCTCTCCCGCTAGTGTCAATCACAGCCTTTATTGGTGGAAGCGGACCTGACACCCCGGACCTCATGTGAAACCATGGCCGACAGGAGGCAATAAGCCGGAGAATAGCAGCCATCTCAAAGTAGTCCTCCATTTAGCAAGTGCTTTTTTTGCTCTCTTTGCTCCAGTCCTGCATTAAAGATAGAGAAGAGAAATCAATAGAGGTTCACAGCATTAGATAAAAGTCGCAGACTTGAGAAGCAGCCGCGTTAGATGTGGTAAATTAAACCAATCAGAAATTTCCAGAGGCCCTCGGCACATAGAACAGTGCTATCTCACATCTGTCCATCTCACTGCCCCGTTTCTGCTTTGTTTGTTCTTCATGTAGTTTCGCCCTGACACTTCATTTGTTGATCTATCTGTGATGATGTGCTTTATACTCGGAGTCAAACCCTCTTCATCGTGTTTAGAGTAGGGAAAGATGTTTTTTAGCTGTGGGATATGTTCTTGGTTAAAAAGCTGCAGTCAGGGCTAAAAGGAACAGAGAAATAGCATGGACCATGAAAAGATTCTAAACATGATTTTCTTTTAATGGACAGAAAATGATAAACCTCAATAAACACAGACTTGGATGGAATTTTTCTATTTTTTCAGTTGAAAACAACTCATGAATTGCGAGCTTGAACTGAAACGCAGTTTTTTTCTGAACTGACTGAGACAGGCAATTATTTTAAAACTTAAAATGTGCATCATAAAAAAAATGCGAAGCTATAATCTGGGATTACCAGGTGATGTAGAGGGGAAAAAGTGATGATTAGTTCATTTAAATCTGGCTTGTCTTATTCTTATGAAAGCAGATGGGAAATGAGGAGAAAAATAAAACAAAAAGACAATTAACAAACTGCACAAGCAAAAAATAAATAAATAAAATCCCCGTAGGAAGAAACGTTAAGGATTCCATATGCAGAATTTTTTATATTTTGTCCTTCAAGGTGCTCGTCTTCATCTCATCACTTTGTTTCTTTTTAAAATGCCTGTTTCCTAATCCTACACTGCATGGATAACAGAAAAAAGCTGGGATAACAGCAGCCGTTTTAAAGACTTCCCTTGGGGGTGGATTTTGACAATTCCCACCACTTTGTAATTTTATTGATAATGAAGAGGATGGCGAGGAAGGGACTTTTGATTTTTGCCAGAAAAGCTAGTTAAGGACAATCAATAGTACATCATTGGGAGAGTTTTGTGATAAAAGCCCTCGGTTACCCTGGCAATCCATCACTTGGCCATACAGATAGGTCAAACGAAATTATATTGCGCTTATCTCTCTACACCAGAAGAGTAACAGAGACGCCGATCAATAGGCTTATATATTGTTCTACTTGTGTTGTAATGGAAATGATGTATCGCTGATTTAGAGCCCTTTGGCCGCTATACACCAGCGATACTGGTCAGATGTGAATGTTGTCTGATCCCATGAGAGCAGCTCAATATCATGATAGACACATAACTGATAGACACATAACATAACATAAGTTTACTCGCTCCTTCACCACGGATCACAAAACGAGGGATTTTTGTCACTTATGAAAAAGTTTCATAACACATGTGAAGTTATGCAAAAGGTAAGCAGAAAAAAAGGCAGGTCCATCATTCACTGATGTCCTAGTGGTCGTCTAATGCAATAAGCTTACATTGAACAGCCCTCCTGCGTTTCTCCAGGACTTCAGCTGAGTTTTACAGGCACATTCGCAGCAAAATAGCAGCCCGTTTCAGGTGCAGTTCCTACAGTATGAAGACATTCGCCTTGTGGGACTATAGCTGCAGGAACGAGGCTATAATGGAGGAAGCGGAATGAGTGAGGAGCAGACGGTCCGACCACAGACCGAACAGTGTTTGTTGTCAACAATCTTATAAACAATCTACGAATCTTTCGACGTTCCTCGGTAGAAACTTCCAGGATTTCGCGCGCTTGGTTTGTAACATGTAGGTTTACGAAAACATTTAACCCGTTATGCATAAGCATAATACGTGACAACTTTTAAAACACTATTGTGATTTACTGACGGTATAGAAAAGTATAAAAATAGTGTCATTACTCTTGTTTTGTCGACGCACCGTCCCGTACAGATCCAAAGGAAAGCGTTCGAGCTGCTTACTGTTGCTATGGTGACCTCCTCAGGCGAACGCGCACTCTAACTTGTAATCTAACTTTTTGATTAAATAAATATTGTGACGGGGTATAGGCTAATATGCTACATTTAAAGCCCATCAACATTTTATCTCGACGACCTCTGTGGGCTAAGCTTTAATTAGACAACCCCATCCATATAACAACTCGTCATTGACATAAACAATTGTTTTTATATTCATTCGGCTGTCAGAACAAACTTCTCCTGCATAAGCGTAAAAGCTACCTCGTTTGCGGGAGGGCTATGGTTAAACTAGAGGCATATGCTTAAAGTAGATCAATACACTTGGAAAGAGCCTGTTTGAGAGGTGCTTGAATGTTATTCACACTGTCATTTATTTGAAAAGAAGGCGTGCGAGCGTGACAAGACTGGTTTTCAGTACTTACGGTGATGTTTAACAAACTACGGATGGACTTTACGCCGTGTGAAGTGCCAGCAGAGCTGTAGACGCACTTGTTTGCGTCCAGTTTGTGGTCCTACGTGAACAGAGAGCAAAAGGGGGGAAAGTGAGGAAGTGAAACGGGCTAATTACTCAGTCCATCCCTCATTTCCATATCCAGAGAGTGTCTACTGGCGCGCGGCCAATCCCTCATGCAGCGCAACGTAATACATGACCCTCTATCATTATAACGCCGACATGCGCAATCTGCACAACGGTAACAACATCTAATATCTCTTATTCACTGACCCTGGGACTGTACGGGACTGCCTGCGTCCGATGTTTCTGCAGATCGGAGCGCCGACGCGAAGCGCAGAGACATGTCCCGAAGAAAGCAGGCGAAACCTCAGCATCTCAGATCGGACGAAGAAGGAACACAGTCGGACAAAAGTCCGGATAACGGTACGTGAATTGAAATACAAGTCTTTTACAGGGCTCTTTAAGTGCAAGTTTGTTTTGTCAGAATTTCGCGATGTTTTATTGCTTATTTCGAGTGGTGTTGAAAACACGCATAGGATGTATGGCATAGTGTGGACATTTCGAACATAATCCGACATCAAAAAGAACTTGATTCAAGCATATCGTGCGGCGTGTTTAGTTCAAGTAGACAAGATGAACTCCAGACAAACTTTTACACCATTAGAAATAACGGTTCTTTGATGGTTATTATTTTCAAGAGAGCTATTTTAACTGTGAACTGTTCTTTGAGGATAGAAACAAGTTAGGTTGCTCTTTTACAAAATATGTTCTCAAAGAACCAGATAATAAAAAAGTTATTATGGCCGTTCTCCCGTGACGGGATTGTAAAATTATATTTAAACCTTTATTTTTGAGAGTACATCATAAAGCGCTAAATGTGCGTTTATCCACAGTAGAGCTTATGAAAGCTACAAATGTGTGCTTTTGGAAATTCGTGTCAAATGCACTGTGTGCGTAATTTGACAAAAATGCCGAACACTTTCCCCACCTAAACTTTGCAGTCGTAGTGCTCTACATGTTTAAATAACAATTTCTGTTAAATTCGTTACATTTAATTTAGCATTTATTAAAAGTCTTTTTAGCGATGCAGTTTACTTAATTAAGAACTGTACACATACTATAGGCCTTATTTTTGTGTGAGAGTGTTTTATGTTGCCTTTTTTATTTAGCTAGCCAATATATTTTTCAATTTATTTAACGTGGTTTAAAATAAATTATTCATTATAACTTGTAACGGTTGATTAGACTTGTGAATGTTTTTGTGCTTTTCACAAAGCACCAAAATAAAAGATCCTCAAAACCTACAAAAGTGTCCCATTGCAAGACCCAAACAAAACCTTTAACATTCGTCTGTTTGCGTGAGAATAATTCCTTTTGTTATGGTAATGAAGTAACTTGCATGCCCACATGAAAAATCCTCACACGTTGGTGTCGTTTGCTGTCGAAGTTGTGTCTTCATCTAAATCGCGTTAAAGTATTTACTGCAACACAAAGATCGATCTAAAAAAACAGAATCAGACTATGGCTTGAAAACCGACACTGAAAGGCGTTTATTGTTCTTCAGATAAGTTTTATTCAGATGCATCCATTATAATCAGGCCTGAATTGTTAGAAGAGTAATTAAAGAATTTGAGGGAAAACCTGCTGCAACAAAACTGATCTAGAAGTAATTAGCATAAATTTTAAAATCCTTACATAAAACATAAACATGTTTAAACTGTGGGTCAGCTTTTAATCTTTTTTAATTAAATAAAATGACTGCTTTGTCAACAGACATAACTGCATACCACAGCTGAATTAAAAACTTTAAATAAATAAAAATATATTAAAAGCATGATGAATATTCTGGAACTTAAAAATAAATGTATGCATACATTTTAGAGTTAGCCCAAACAGTATTTCATTACATTTTCAAACAAAAAAAAAGAAACTACTGTAAATTAGGGACATAACCTAATTACACCATTTCTAATTGATGTTATAATAATATAAAGTATACATAACATGTTGTTTTGTACTTAATAAGTAATATGAAATTGCATGCATAATTTAAAAATAATTTAAAAAACATGAATATTTGATTTTTAGAGTTTTATCCACATATGCAATAGGTACTTAGCTGATTGTTCTCTCTTATTTTGTCGACGTCAACACAATCATTTTGACTTTCGTGTTTGCCCTTGTTCATCTTTCAGTTTGCCTTCAAATGCCATTCATAAGGCCCCAGCAGTCCGAATGCATTTTAGCTTTCTTCTTTTGAGGTGTGAGAAATTTATTCCAAGACTCTTACGTTGTAACCTTTGTCTGTCTCATGTCGAAATGATCCAGCTAGCTAACAAAACCACGGTTACCAACTGAGCACCCTAGGAATCTCCCTAGTTTTTTAATCTTTCTAGTGACTAATGCAGTAGGGCCCCACAGAATGTCTATTTTTATTTAAGAGTTTGATATATCTTTCTCATGAACACAGTTTTGTCTTTTCACTGTGGTGCCGCCATTGGATGTTTTTTTTTTGGGGGGGGGGGGGATCTATTTGGACTATTGAGTGAATCCTATCAATCTGACTAATCTATGATCATTTTAAGATGATTTGTAGCACAGCCTTAAGTTAATTGGTCCCCTCACTAGATCAGTTTCAGTTTGCTCTCACCTTTCTGCATTAAGAGTTTTCCAGACCACCCACACAGTTACTGGAATTAGACAAGCAAATGACCTGCAATGTAGCTACTCAGAGGAAGGCTCACAAAAAAACGGAGAAATCACAACATCACATGACCACAAAATTATTTCACATATTCTGTCAACCACTTCTCACTCATTTCTCTTTTTCATCCTCACTTTTTTGTATTTAATACTTAAATGCTGTCATACACATTTGGTGTGTTTACATCAAGGTTTAAGAGTGATTGAAAAAAAAAAAAAACATACACAACAAATACATGTCATATACAATCTTTCATGGGATTTTCTATGATATAAAAAAAATATATAAAGAATAAAAAAAAATTAAAAAGGAAAAATTTATTAGGAAGTAAAAAATCACACACTCTCACTTATACACACACACACGCGCACGCGCACACACACACACACACACACACACACACACACACACACACGCACACACACACACATGTACAGCCAGAAAGTATAGGAAGTTACGTGTTCCTTTTTTAGTTTGAACTCATACACATTGCCATCTCTCTTATCCTTTTACTGTGTAAAACTATTTGTGTGTATATTTTCCCTTAAGTCTTTCAAGCGAGTCATCAGTGAGCCAAACGATCATCAGTGAGCCAATAACCTAAACAGTTTAAGCTCTTATCTGAACTTGACATCATCTATGCCTTTTATACTGTACGATCCATCTAAATGCAAATATCAGAAAAAAAGCATCTAATTAAAGGCTGCTGTATTATTTTATGACAGGTATCATTTCAGTAGCTTTCGTGATCATTACACTTTGTTTTGAGCTGAACAGGTTTATTTAAATACTGTTAAACTGTGAATGATTAGATTTTTTGTGATACATATTTTGTCTTTTTTTGATCATTTCTATTTTAAATAATAAAATTTGTGTTTTGAAACTCCCTGCAGTTAATTGTGCATTTTACATTTATAAAGCTGAAAGCATTTTGTCAAGGTTGTACACCTTTAGCAGTGAGAGATAACTGTTTCACTCAACAATGTCAAGTGGGGGGGAATTAGTTCTTCAAATTCATCAGGAAATAAGAGTGTTTGATAGCAATGGAGGGTTCAGATTAGTCAATCAAAGACTCAATTTGCCCTCAACTGACAGTGCAGCTGTGAATTGTATAAAAACATTGGAAATCAATATCCCCTATAGAATTTCATTAAGCTCCCGTATATTCAATAGATAGGTCGCATAATTTGATGGATTGTGCAAAGAAAATTATCGTCTGAGTCTTTGGAGCATGAGCACAAAGAGGCTGGCTTTCAGTAATTGGTAAAGTGGTACAATTGATTTAGTTTATCTATATTGTTCACTTCTCCAAGAATAGCTGTGAAAAATCTATCATCTCAGAAATTTCTATTCACACGCTTTCTCTCTGTGTCTTTATCTCCTAGCACTTCTGTTGAGGGGAGGCGATGAGGAGGACAGCGGCACGGAGAGCCGCAGTGGGGGCGAAGAGACGCACGTGTGTGAGAGGTGCTGTGCTGAATTCTTCAAGTGGTCCGAGATGCTGGAGCACCAGCAGAAGTGCACAGAAGACCCCCCTGTGCTCATAGTAAGAGAGAAGGAAGAGAAGGTCATTTCCCGGGGATCACCGACAGAGTCCCTCTTTAGCGCCCACAGTGACTCAGCAGAAATAGAGGCCAGTGAGCTCAACTCCGAGCTGGCTGAGAAAGTCGACGAAATGCCTGAGGAAACCCATATTATTGACCTGGACGAACAAATGGATATAAGTTTGCCTGAGCATAAAACATCAAATCTCAGCCCTCTACCACTAGACGATGAAAATGTCACCTCACCCCCTGCCCCACCTATAACCAATCACTATGACATGCCCAGCACTAATGTGACCCTGGAGATTCTTCACAGCACCCGAGTGGCTGTTGCTCAGTTTTCCCAGAGCATTCACTGTGCAGGGTCTGCTGGAAAGCTGAACTCAGCTGCGATACCCATGATTTTGGAGCAGTTGATGGCACTGCAGCAACAGCAGGTTCAGCAATTACAGCTCATTGAGCAGATCCGCAGCCAGGTCGCTGTAATGAATAGGCAGCCTACGCAAGCTGCCCTTAATCCTGCCTCGAAAAGCCTGCCCTCTGACTCTAACACTTACAATTTCCAGGGCATCGCTCCACCCCCTGTTCTCCCATTATCTGGGGTCATGCCCTCTACAGTGAATGGGCAGGCCTCTGTATCCCAGGCATCTATGCTTGCGAGGCCACCATTGCTGTCTTCCCAACCAAGCACTGGGCAAATTGGCTCTAGAGCACTGGAGAGTGCCACTGCTTCCTTGACCAGTTCCAGCCCTCATCTCTTCAGCTACAGTGGGGCTTCTCCGCTCTTGCCCACCTGTAGCGGATCCCTCTCTAGTGTTAGTAACACCCAATCTGTAAGCACTCCCAGCCCACTATCAGCTTGCCAGAGTAGCCTCCTTAGCCCTTCTGCCAACCTACCATTACTACCTCAAAGCCCTCCCAACGGAGTCATATTTCCCAATCCACTGGCCAGCATTGCAGCCACTGCCAGTGCACTAGACCCACTGGCTGCTATGATGAAGCACCGGAAGAGCAAACTGCCCAGTGTCTCCATATTTGACAGCAAGCCCAGTTCTGAGGATCCTTTCTTTAAGCACAAGTGTAGGTTCTGCGCTAAAGTGTTCGGCAGCGACAGTGCCTTGCAGATACACTTGCGCTCGCACACAGGCGAGAGGCCGTTCAAATGCAACATTTGTGGCAACCGTTTCTCAACAAAAGGAAATCTCAAAGTTCACTTCCAAAGGCACAAGGAGAAGTACCCTCATGTTCAGATGAACCCATACCCGGTCCCAGAATATCTTGACAATATCCCCACTAGCTCTGGGATCCCCTATGGGATGTCTTTTCCTCCAGAGAAGGCAGGACCTACTTGGTTAGACAGCAAACCTGTCCTTCCAACAGTGCCGTCTTCGGTTGGTCTGCAGTTGCCTCCCACAGTACCAATTATTGAAAGCCTAAGTGATTCATTTACAAGCACACCCTCAGAAAGGTCTCCACACAGGCCATCACCAGCAAGAGGTGAACTTGCACCGTCGTCGCCAAATCCCACCGGCACTGAGACAGATGTGTCAACCATTGCAGCCTCCCCTAAATCAAACAGAGAGGCAGAGATCACACAGAGTTTCAATACAGAAGAAGTGCACCTACCATCAAACAGTTTATTTAGAAATGGTAACAATCCCAACATCCTGCTTTCGCAGTCCATGTCGACAGAAACACCTGTTAAGGGGAATGTACCCGAGTCCACTGATGTTCCTTCAGCTATTATTAAGCCGTCCTCTCCATCACTCATCTCAGATCATTTCAGGAGCAAGTTCCCATTTGGTGGTCTCCAGGACTCTATGCAAACATCTGAGACATCGAAGCTCCAACAGCTTGTGGAAAACATTGACAAAAAGATGATGGAGCCCAATCAATGTGTGATATGCCACCGTGTGCTAAGCTGTCAGAGTGCGCTGAAGATGCATTACCGCATCCATACAGGAGAGAGGCCATTTAAATGTAAGGTTTGTGGGCGAGCATTCACGACAAAAGGTAACTTGAAGACTCATTTTGGTGTCCACCGTGCAAAGCCTCCTCTTCGGATTCAGCATTCATGCCCGATCTGTCAGAAAAAGTTCACAAATGCTGTTGTGTTACAACAGCACATACGCATGCACATGGGTGGGCAAATTCCAAACACACCACTGGCAGATACCATCTACGAGAAAGACACAGACATGGAGAGTTTTGACAGCATGAGCACTTATGACGACGACTGTCTTGATGATATTTCATTTGAAGAAGAAGGGGATGTTGTGGAGAACAGTGAAAACACCCTGAGCTCTTTTTCAGATAGTCCACCACCTATCTCATCTCTTCCATCCAGTATCTCAGAATCTCAGAATGTAGGGGGCGACTTATCCATCAATCTCAGTCAATCAAATGGAAAAAAGATTGTTAGGTGCGAACCTATGGATAATGATCTTCATGCTCTTTATACGTCCACTGGTGAGATGGAAAACCACAGCATGGGAACTAGTTTAATGGCACATTCATCTAGCTCTATTCACATTCCACCCTATTCCAACAGTCAACCTGAGGACCAGCATGAGCATTCGGTCTCTCTCAACCTCTCCTCTAAAACCCCAGAGGCAGCAGCTACAGTAAAATCTGAAACAACAGATTGTTCTGCAGCAAATGCAGTCAACGGAGTGACTCTTAATCAAACAGGAATCCAGCCTATCAAGTCTACAGTAAAGAAAGAAAACCCCTTCAACGTGCAATGTTTCAGTAAGGAACATGGTAAGCTAAACCTGTTATATGATACCCCTAGATCACTGTGCACTAAAAAAGCTTTTCCACACATTTTCTAGTTCGTAAAACAGTGTGTCTGATAAGTACGTACTTTAATATAATAAAAACATGATTTATTTTATGTTTAATGTATGGGATACTGAAGTAAAAAAAAAAAACTCCTGGCATTAGTGGTTATTGCTAACTGACCAAAGCGACACATACAGTAACATAGACATCAAGTATCCCACAGCCTAAGCTTCACTGTTTAACACAACAGTAACCATGTAAAAACTACAACAAGCTTTTCTTAATCTATAAATGAACATTACACACCAATAAGTATTTTCCCCTGCTCAGAAATACATATTATAACTCTTATTAACATTTATGCTTCTAATCTCATGAAAAGCATGCTGGCTGATGTGTTGTGCAATTAGTTACACCATGTTAACAAAAATTATTAATGTACTCTGAATTTTTTTTTTAAAATTGGGTTATGGAAAACGTTTTTAAGTTAAAGTAAACAGAATGAACTGCAAATGTTTTTTTTATGTAACTGTAATTACTTCAAAGGTCAAGCGTGTGACTTTTTCGAATCGTCCATCTTTGGTAAATATGCAGAGACAACTGTAAGTAAGCCGTATTCAGTTCACCTGAAGTGTGTAAACACTGTGGTGCTACACATTGCCTGACACCGCAAAATAGCTCAACTAATGGTTTGAGTATTGGGCTGGACTGGTCTGTTTGTTTAAGGATATGCAAGGATTGTTCATAGAATATTATTAAATATATTAATATATTTAAATTATTAATAATAATTTAATTAATAAAATTAAAAAATGCTATTTTAAATCAATATGACTTTGTGCAGTTAGAAATCACACAGTTCACTTAAGATTTATTTCACTGTATTGCGATACCTGTTCATTTGATTTTTATTCAGATTTTTTTTTAATTCTCAGAAAATGTTCAAAGGTCTACTGAACAGGATACTAAAAATCTGCCAACTGCAGTGAAACTGGAGATGAGCATTTGCAGTAGACCATACATGCTAAAAGAAGGTCCTTTCCCTGCATTTGGCCTGCAATCTCCCACCTCACGCTCTGAGGTGCTGATACCTGGCGTCACCTCGCTCACTGGACCACCTCCTCCCCGACGGACCCCTAAGCAACACAACTGCAGCGCATGTGGGAAGAACTTCTCTTCTGCCAGTGCCCTGCAGATCCATGAGCGCACACACACCGGCGAAAAACCCTTCGGCTGCTCTGTCTGTGGTCGAGCATTCACAACCAAGGGTAATCTCAAGGTACGTGATTATTATTGATTCTGTCATAGTCAGGTGTGCACTTATTTAAGTATTCTTAAATAAAATAAAATTAAATTAAATAAAATTAAATGTAAAATAAAATAAAATAAAATAAACATATGAGCTCTTAAATTCGGTTTGCATATTAAATAAAACATTTTGTTGGGGTTCTTATTTTTTAGAATTTGTTCTGACGTAAGTTGAGCTCGTCTGTGGTCAAGTCCTACTCATGTCCCCCCACTCTCTTCCTATATTTCCTTCTAATTAAAGGCTTGCATCTATAAATAATAGAAATAAATAAAAATAGATACATACATAAATAAATGTGGTCATCGCAACAGCTGTCATTTTTATTATTTACAGCATAATTATAAAATATAATAAAATAATATTTAATATTATTATTTTATTATATATTACAGCTACTAAACCATGTATGCTGCAAATAGGCAAAAATATTAATGACTTTTTTATATTGATGTTTGTCTACAGGTGCACATGGGCACTCACATGTGGAATAACACTCCTGCCCGTAGAGGTAGACGTCTGTCTGTGGAAAACCCAATTGCCCTTCTGGGCGGTGATGCCTTGAAATTCAGCGAAGCATTTCAGAAGGATTTAGCAGCACGGGCCATGAATGTGGACCAAAACTTCTGGAGCCGATACGCAGCAGCTATAACAAACGGCTTAGCAATGAGGAACAATGAAATATCCGTCATTCAGAGTGGAGGAGTGCCCCAGCTTCCTGCTATTACTGTGGCTACGGACAAGGCTAGCACTGGAAACAGCCCACCAATCACAGCCATGGAAAAGACAAGCTTAGAAAGGGGTCCCGGACAACACTTCTCCATGATGATCGATGATAAAAAAGACATTGGGATCAATTAATGTAAAGGTTACATATTCCTTCTCCTTGCATAAGGGACATTGGAAATAAATGTGTCTTGTTTTTTTTAAATAATAAAAATCAGAATAAACTCTTTAGAATGTGCTTGATTCATGTGGGAAATTTAAAATTTATCTTATGCTAAAATGGCACTTGTTTTTTATTTTTATTTTATTGTATTTTAACTGAGGCCACGTTTAGTTTTTCAATTATGTCCACTGACTGAAAACTTACACTTGATACAAGGGCATTGCTTTGATATGAAATGATTATTTTATGTTGTAAATGTGTATTTTGTGTTCATTTTATTTGTTTTACCCTCAAACATTGCTTTGTTCAAGGGAACATGTTTGCATATGTAATAGAAACTTTTTAATTCCCGCACTGTAGTCTTATTGTAGCTACAGTTGAAAGTATGTAACTTAAATCCCCAAGCAAAAGATGAAGAGACAATTCAGAGTTTTTTGAAAAGAGATGTATTATTCTTTGACATCCCACTGCTGTGCTGCTATGCAAATCAAGAACACCACAATGAAAGCTATATCATTTTAGCTGCCATAAACAATGAACGTTCCACCAGCCTTTGTTATTATATTATTAATACCCATTATGTGTTTTATGCTATTTTCTGACTTATTTACCTTTACATCTGATCAACTTGATTAGTGGGCCAACATGAGACAATGAAGTATAATATGAGTGCTAATAAAGATCTTGCATTTAAAACACATTCAGTTTAAATTATAGTTGACAATGGAAGCCCTTGTGATGCATCGGACATGTTGGGGAACAATTCTATTTCACAATTTGAAGGTGTGTTTTTCTGTCAAGAGCAAAATAAAAATATATATATTATTCCAGAAACATTATAGTACAAGGGAAAAAAATAAATAAAATAAAACTATGTACTTGTCTGTAATGGTAGCTTATGTTTTATTTACTAAGCGTGTCATGTCAGGTAATTTTAGTGTTTTTTTTTATTATTATTATATTTTATTTTGTAGTGCTATTTTCCTTATATAATATATTGTTTAGTGTTGGGGAAAAAAACAAACAAAAATATGAACGAGCAATTTTTTTTTAAATAGTAATGGTGAAATAAGGAAGGGGTATTTGATGTATTCTCTGCATGAAAGGGAGACACTATTTTTGTACTCAGATACATTATAACGAATAAAAAGGTACGCCAGGTTTGCTTTTTTGTCTCTGCACATCAGTATTTTTACATGGAACAACTGAGGTGGTCTCTCAAACACACTGACTGAACTGGATTTATTTCTATGATGCAATATTGTTGCCACCCTCAATAAATAAATCTCAAACGACATATTTTGTGTCATTACTATTGTAGGTAGAGCCTTCAGTCTTTCTTGATGTATCTGTGTTGTGCTTTTAATAATGAAAAGTTATCAAACGATATTATTTAAATTCCTTGGCCTCGTTTGGAAATACAAGCCTAAAAAGAGCACGAGGACAACAACGGTAAGATGAAATCGATAAATTTAACCAAGTTATTAAAATAACATACTGCATTCGTTTCACTTCAGTCCGGATGTGACGACATTCATACGTATCCGAGCAAAGATGGCAGATGGCATCCCTTTGAATCCTGTACGAAAAAATTCGAGAAAAACTGCGTATTATGATGCTAGCAGACCTGCCAGGTATGTAAACGGCTGGATATGGATCTTAAAGACCTCTTTTTTAAACGCGAAACGGTTATTTAGGTTTTTAGGCGTAATGTATGTGTTGATATCGGGTTTGTTTATATCTCGGTTCCGGGGTTGAGTGCTAACGTGCTAGCAGGCTAGAAGGTATATTCAGCAGCTCGAGCTGTCAGTGTCAGATTACAGTTGATAGCACTTGAGAGGATACAAGACTCCCAGAGAGATGCATGTGGTGATTAAGACGTGATATTATCATGTGAGACTTTGTCATTCCGGTTCCTACTCATTTAACATCTTGGGCACATTTACTGAAGCGTATTAGGACGCGGCTCATGAGATGTGCTTAGTTGTACATTTATGAAGCATTTCAGTAAAACAAAACGACATAGTAGAAATCAATAAGATCTACAAGCCATTTTTTAAAAATCACAACGCGTGTGCGTTATGTATATAAAACAAAAGTTCACGTGCACCAGGTTTATAACCTCTTATGCACATTTCGTGTGCGCTATGTTCAGAAAACACCGTTCACACGCATCAGATGTATTCATAGAACATATCATGAGCTTTTGGGTTATCTTACGACGCATTGTTCAGTCTTTATCATATCTCATACAACATCTCGCTCGCCTTAGGTGTATCCGTCACATGCCATGGTCTGCTGATGCTGAACTTGTCAAGAAATCTCTGCAAACGGTTTTCCCACGGTTTATGCGAGGCGAAGATGCCAAAGATATTCATTTAGAAACTAATGTCCATCTGGTTTCCTGAACCGCATAAACAGCCTAACAGCAGACAGGATCTGTATTTATGGCATCCAGCTGTTTGTCAAATACTGACAGTCTAAGGACCACTTGTGGCTCGAGAGTATGGACCTAAACCAAAGTGATTGCTTAATTTGATTTCATTGTTTGGGGTAATGCTATTGCACATAATCACTTTGTGCTTTATTGAGGAGGAAAAGAGAAGAGCAGAAGAACTGACCACAGTTAGGAGAGATTAATCGGACCACCAGCTATGTTTGGCTTAGGCTTTGCTTATTCTGTTGTCCTTCTTGATTTATATGGGTGGTTAAGCAGATTTGATGGTGATCTGATTTCTTTTATCATACAATTGAATACAAATATCAGCGGTGGGCCTGCGGGCTAAGAGTGTCTTGCGTTGGCCCCGCTAGACTGTATCGTTTTTATGATTACAGCGGTCAGCTAACTTGCTTGTCTTTTTTGTTGCACTCATTTTTGCTTGGCCGCTGTCAAGAAAGAATTTTTAATGGACATCAAAGGCTGAAGTCCGCATAGACTCTTGTCAAAGTGATGTGTTTTTGTTGACATACCTCAATAATAACTTGCCTTTTGTGGCAGGAACCGATTAGCCTTTGTAGAGTTAATATTTGCCGTTTATCATTAGTTCAAAGTCTTGTATAATAGTGAATCTCACGAAACTTGTTAAGAACATGTCTGGACCATATTTTGCTTCAAATCAAGAAGAAAGGATTATGCAGCGTCGGCTATTTCTGATTGAATAAGCATCTTGGCCAGCCTGACTTATTTCCTTATTCAGTCTTGTCTTTTTAGATCTAAAAGACTTCTCTTCAAAACACAAATAAAGTTATTTTAATGAAATTATGGGTGTGTTGACACTTGGTAGGTTTAGTTTGATTAAAACAATCTATGGTCCGGTTAGAATAAATGTGCACACTACCATATTCTGAAGCTTGGTGCAGGCAGACCAAGACAAAGGTGCTTTTCAGTTGAAATATGAATGCAACACTGATCAAAGTCATCTGAACCAACCAAAAGCACATGATATGCACTCAAAAAATTCTTTTTGCTGCTTGTTCAAAGTACTTATTTAAAATAAGCTGAATCAACACAATTCTTAAGTTTTTTTTAGGGGACAACTTAATTGTTTTATGTTCAATCCATTAAAATTTGTAAAAACAAAAAAAAACAATTAAGCTAACTTAATCAATTTGTGTTGAGACAACGTGAAGAAATTGTGTGGCATTGTTTACAGTAGGGCTACACAATATATCATTTCAGCATCAATATCGCAATGTGCACATGCGCAATAGTCACAGCGCAATGTTGAGTCTGCGTTATAGTTGACCAGGACCTACAGAATTGTATTTAATTACTGTATTTATACGGAATTTTGTGAGATTTATGTTAAAAAAAAAAGTTTGTTAAAAAAAAGTTTTTGCCTTATTTTTTAAAGAATTTTTGCCTTATTTCTTGTTTCAAATACCTACATTTCAAAGAGAAAATAATAATATTTTTCTTGCCCATCTGGCAGATACTTTTACTTGTTTTAAGTAAAAACGGCTATTTTTTTTACTTATTTCTTCTAATGAAAAAAACAAACAAATATTTTTACTTAATTAAAATTTGTTAGATATTTAGACTAGAAGCGAGACAAAGCAAATTAAGAATAGCATTTTTTGCATTGCCATTATTCTTTACCTGACTTCTTTTAGGCTCCCCAGAAAACCATCAAATAGTGCTATTCAAACTATCTCGTCAAACTGTATTCATATCGCAATATTTATCGCAGAACAAATTCAATATTGCAATGTCTGATTTTTCCAGTATCGTGCAGCCCTAGTTTACAATGTAAGATGCAATCATAAAACGGACAGAATGCTCAAGCATACCTGTTTTTGAAAAAAAAGATATATATATTTTGATCAAAGGTTATTTGATCAAAGATATTGAACAAAACTATTAAACTAACTGAAACTAACAGAAATATTACATGTTTTTTTGTTTAAATATAATGTGTTTCTGTAAGGGAAATCAGAATTTCCATCCCATATTGAGTCGTCTTCAGTGTCATGTGATCCTTCAAAATTCATTGTAAAATGTTTTTCATAAACTTTTATTTTGGATGCCATTAATTGCAATTAATCTTTGCCCAGCACTACAAAAAAAAAATTATTTGTAAAAGTATTTCACAATATTACTGTTTCTTTCTGTCATTCTTCATCAAATAAATTCAGTCTTTAATAATTCAGTCCAAAATAATAATACGTTTATTTTATATAGCGCTTTTCCAGTGCTCAAGGATGCTTTACAACAAAAGTAGGAGAACATAAAAAGGGTAGAGAAAATAGCTGACTAATAATACATAAAAGGAATGACAAAGACAAGAGAACAAATAGAAAAAAGGAAACCAAAACGAGCAAACAAAATATCCCAATTGTTTAACAATTTGTATATCAGTGGATTGTGTAGCATTCGTGTTTTTACAAGCTTTTAGTCCTAGTCCTTTAGCTCTTGTCTTTTTCTAAAGAACATTGCCAACACACACCATCTTATTTGTGGATAAATTTCACCTCAGAAAGACTTCAAGTTGCAATTAAATTATCATTTTTAAAACCTGCAGTAGTTGCATGCATTGGAACATTTCCAAAATTTCCCAGATGATGTTACCATGGAAACATCCTGGAATTGTTCCACTCCTTTGCAATCCTAAATAAGTTGACTTTTACTTTTTGAATCAAACATTTTGGTGCAAAGAGGGATTGAAAAACCCTTCACACTTCTGTTCTCATGACTTGTTTGGTCTGGATGAAAAATCAAAAGAAACACTTGATTCTGGTTCTTATTCATTTTTAAACACCCATTCACGGAAAAAAGAACTGTTTATTGTTTAGTAATAGATTGAATGTTCCATAGACTGGGCCAGACAGAATCTGCGGAAATTCTTTTGCTTTTTCTGCGCAGGATTTTGTGTAAAAAAATAAATAAAAAAAAATCTGCACATTTATGCAGAATTATTTTGGAACTTTAGTAACTAAAAACATTTAAAAAAAAACAAAAAACATTTAAACTTTTACTTAAGGTTTACAATGCAAATCCAATTAGATCCACTTGCTTGGTAAACAAAGCAAGTTTCTTATATAATATATATACTAAAAGTTCTAAAATACTATGTATTATACTAAAAGTATAATGTATCTGCTAAAATATTACTTTACACACAGCATTGTAAATAAATCATACAAACAGTTGCATTTTAGTCAATAATATTGCTGAAATGAATATAAAAACTTAACAAAGAAATATTTACACACATTTACATAAGTAAATAATTCGACTCAATGAAGCGGAATTCTGCATCTGCAGATTGTCATTGAATGACTCAAGCCTAAGTAAATAAGTTCTTTGGTGATTTAAAGCATGTAAATCAATACTTTTATAGTTTAATAGTATTAAGCAAATTTCACCTGATCTGTGCAATAAAAAGAACTGCTTGTCACCCTACCCTGTGTGTTTAGCGTCTACACAGTCACACTGCTAAGTCTAAATTTAAAATGCAAAATTGTGACTATTATGTTATATTTACCCAAATATATATATAAAAAAAACCTACTTGAATGGATGTTTAGACTCAAATTCAGGAATCTGGCTTCACCCGCTCCCCCTGAGACATGTGATTGATTGAATGTGCACGGTAGACATTTAACTGAAATTGTATAAAATGTGTTCGTTAACATTTTTTTAACCCAGATTATCCTGCAAGATTAACTACATACCACTGTTATAGGCTAATCTGCATTTTTGTCAATTCCAAGTGTATTGCCTTTAATTCCCACACATTCTTCTTAATTCCTATATATCGGGAATTCCCATGCTAAGTTTCCAGCTCAGAAAATTTCTAGAATTTTGCAAGCCTAATCATATTACATATGGATTTTCTCGTGACGCAAATTTATTTAAATTATTCTTATGAAAACAATGTCCAACGCTCATACATTGAGCACATTAAATATGGTAAAGAAGGGCTTATATGCTTAATTTATAAAGCATGTTTGCTTATATCATTTAGCAAGTTCACAATGTAGCCATTCGTTGTGTTGTGAAGGGATCAATTGTAAATCACTCTCTCTGATCTGACAAATCTATTTTTTTTTAGAGTAAAAGGGAACATTCCATTTAAAATCCTTAGTTTGTAGGTTGTTAATGTCCACCATTGTAACTGTATTACACTTCTTTAATAATTGAACAGACATGGTATCACTACCTGACGAGGCCTGTTCATTCTAAGTCTGGTATGTATTTTTACACTGCTTTCAGTGTTGAACTGCAAAAGGCTGTCAGTGTTTACAGTGGTCACAGAGGCCTAATTGCATGAATTAAATCTATCCACGGACAGCTTCCAGAGTGAAAAGGGAGTGTGCAGGTTTTGACGCTAAGGCTAAAGTGGATCTGGTGCAGAAACGGCCTGGCTTTTGTGTGGGTGGAAGTTGATATCCTCTCGGGGACGTCGGCTGTTTCAGAGTGTCACAATAGCATTCTGCTGATCTGGGTTTGAGACTCGTCTCGATAAATGAGGAACGCAGTCAGAGAGAGGAACAGTTCCCTCAACTTCTGCTTTTTTTTTTTTTTTTGTTCCACTCATTCATGTAGGCGCCTTAAGAAATATCCTTTTTTTATTGCATAATGCTTTGTTTTGTTTTATTTTTATTCAAGAGGTAATAGTGAAAGTGGGAATGTGAATTACATTTGTGGCGGGACGTCTTAATTCGAAACTGAAAATCGGTGTCATTTTTGTAGCATATAAAAGAAACCTATATTAGTCTACACAAATTTGATAATTTCTTGCAAAAGTGTTGTTATGCGTAAATTGTAAGAGGTGTGACGTCGTTCTCTTTTTTTGTGTCTTAATGTAACAATGTTGCAGGTATCAAATAGAAGACGAATCCTCGAACCTTGATGAGATGCCCTTGATGATGTCAGAGGAAGCGTTCGAAAACGACGAAAGTGACTATCAGACGCTGCCCAGAGCCAGAGTGAGTCAGAGACACAGAGGACTGGGCTGGTTCCTCTGTGGTGGATGGAAGGTCCTGTGCAGCAGGTAACTGTCCACATGAGAGTTCACGTTCACATCGAATAGATCTGGTATTTGTCTGTCTGACATAAATAACTGTTTTATTATTGAAAAGTCTGAGGTTAATGGTAAAAGACCTTGAAAAGCAGCAAGACTTAATGCATCAGTAACAAAACATCTGTCTAATTGACAGAATAAAGGATCGAAGACAGAATAGACATTAATAGACATAAATAGACAGAATCTAAAGACATTTTTCATGAACACATTAAAAGTATAATAGCTTTAAATAGCTTTTTTTTTTGTACATATCTGTGGCAAAATGTTACATTTATACTACAGAAGACACCTATATATATAGATATATAGATAAATGGGTGGCGCAGTGGGTAGCGCTGTCGCCTCAGAGCAAGAAGATCGCTGGCTCGAGCCTCGGCTGGGCCAGTTGGCATTTCTGTGTGGAGTTTGCATGTTCTCCCAGTGTTCGCATGGGTTTCCTCCGGGTGGTCCGGTTTCCCCCACAGTCCAAAGACATGCGCTATAGGTGAATTGGGTAAGCTAAATTGTCCGTAGTGTATGTGTGTGAATGAGTGTGTATGGGTGTTTCCCAGTGATAGGTTGCAGCTGGAAGGGCATCCGCTGCGTAAAACATATGCTGGATAAGTTGGCAGTTCATTCTGCAGTGGCGACCCCTGATGAATAAAGGGACTAAGCCAAAGAAGAATGAATGAATGAATGAATGAATATATATATATTTATTTTTATATTTCTATTTATATTACGGCTGTTCGATAATGGAAAAATCTAACATTTCGATATTTTGTTATTCTATAATTTAATATATATATATATTAAACAATCTACAAGCATAGGTAAATGGAATAAAGAAAAGATACAATTGAAATAAAGTGTTTTATCATTTTCCGAGTCTCACAGAATTGAGGTACAGTCATTGAATAATAAAAATAAAATAAAATTAATCAATAAAATTATTGTTATAGGTTATTGTAAGTTATTGTAAGTTATTACAATTTCTTATGCCTGACTGCTTTTAAAATCATTATACCGTAACAGGCCTAAAAACACTTTCAAATGATTATAATACAGACTCAACATTGCATATTCTGCGAAGTAACTATTGCAAATTATCACATTGCGATTGCAATGCTGAAACTATATATTGTGCAGCCCTAATTTACATACTTAAAAAATATATTCATAAGGATGAAAGTGCATTTTCAAAGTACTAATTAATTATAATTTGATTAATTATAGGTTTACCCTACTCAGACATTTGTAATAATTTTAATTGTTTAAATTAAATTTAGCATTACTCTGTCATATATAGGTAGCATTATTTTTACATAAATATATATTTTTATACTTACAGACAGATAGATGCACAGATTAGATGGATACTTTTGTAACTCAAATTTGATGTGAACACCAAAATATAATATCTTGTCTTTGACCCGTAAACAGACCAAACATTAAATGTGTGATTAACCTCAGATTTACAGAGTCAATTGTATATGGATTGTTCTGGATTGTAAAGGCCAGCTGACACCAACAATGGTATCAATAACTGTAAAGTGTTAATAATTATATGACAATAGAAAGTGCATGGCACAACTGTAGCAATAATGACCAAAAACAAATAATATTCAAACTAATAACATGTACTAATCAAATAATCAAAATAATCTCAAGTAAACACCTAGACATAGACACATAGATATAATGTTATTAATTTAATTAAAATTAGTTTTTAATTGATTGACAGTCTGATGCATTGATTGATAGATTCAGATTCCACCATGCGTTTTTTGTGATCTGCTCACAAGTGGTCAATGAAGACGCATAACCGTTCAGATCATTCACATCTCCTGTCACCCATTGTCACCCACAACACATCCCATAATGATCAGATGTTAAATTTGGAAATGGTAGACAGTCTTTTGTGGCTGTTCAAATGTATTTCTTTTCTACTGCTTCTGGAAGTGGTTGAAAATAGAAGTTTCAAACCCTCATTTACACATTTTGTGTGGCCTGCTTGTGGTCATATTGACAAATAATTTTAATTTATGAACTCAAAGGGATAATACACCTCCAAAAAATTTTAAAATGCTGTCATTTACTTACCCTTTACTTGTTTCAAGCCTTTATGAGTTTCTGTTGAACACAAAAGAAGATATTATGAACAAACCTGTAACCATTGACGTACATAGTATTTGTTTTTTCTATTATGCAAGTAAATGGTTACAGGTTTTCAGGTTTTTCTAAATATAATTTTTTGTGTTCAACAAAAGACAGAAACTCATAAACCAAGTTTGGAACACTTGAGGTGAGTACATTTTAATTTCTGGGTAAACTACCCCTTTAATACCAGATGTAAACAAGGCTTTTTATAGACAGACAGACAGACAGACACACAGACAGACAGATACAAAGAGTTTTTTTTTTTTTTTAAGTAGATGTTGGCCTTCACCTTTTGTTAATAAAATGTCACCATTGCATTGCAGCCTGTTGTGTGTGTAAGCAGCGCTTGTGCCAGGTTGGCTCGGCTCCTTTCTAACGCACCGGTAACTGTGCATGAAATACACACAAGCACAGGTCGTGTTTTTTTGGTTGAGGCGCTCTCTGCGCATCACCAATCAGAAGGTCAAACACGCCAACCGGAAATTTGCTTATCCAGCCAACGATGTCAGCGAGCTCAATGTCTATTTTGGACGTGAATCCCCACAATATCCCAATGTACAGCATCATTGACATGCAAAAGAGATATTAGTAATTTATGATTATAAAAGTGTTTGACTCTTCTCCGCTTATGTGCCGGCTTATCAGCAGCGCATCTCAATTGTAAGCTGGGTATTGATTTTTTTTTTTTTCTCCTAATGAACAAATGGGATTTCGCACAGCTGACCAGTTTGCTGCTTTCCAGTAATTTTCTGTGTGCTTAGGCAAAGGATTATGAAATGAACAAATAATTCAAGCAGAATAACTCTGCTTATTCAAACGGCCCTATTATTTGAACTACGTTCATTTGAGCAAATAATCTCTCTTATGAATCAGGTTGCTGGCACTTTACGGACAGGAGGCAGAAGAGCCAACACAAATATTATTATATTTCTTTTCAAGGTTTATGTAATTTAGTTCAGTGCCAGCCAAACCAATCGGCATGACTGTGTACACATGCGCAGAGTACCGGCGGAGTACCGTCACGCCGTTCAGCCGGGATGGCAACCTCTAGAATATAAAATGAACATGAAGGTCAACATGGTGTTTGGCACTCTCTCTCTGACCTTCACACAGAATCAGAGCTTTCATTTAACGAGGAAAGGGGTTTGTTTGGCAGGGGGTTAGAGAGGACATCATCTACAGGTTTGTTGTTCCCGTTGGGGATTGCAAGGCCTGCATGGAATATTCATAGACAAGAACCTCGAATGTGTTAATTGCATTTTGAAAAATGAACTTTAAGCTAAAACAAATTAAAATAATATATAAATAGGGTCGACACGGTGCCTCAGTGGTTAGCACTGTCGCCTCACAGCAAGAAGGATAGCTGGTTCAAAGTCCTAGCTGGGTCAGTTGACATTTCTGAGTTTGCATGTTCTCCCTGTGTTCGTGTGGGTTTCCTCCGGGTGCTCTGGTTTCCCCCACAGTCCAAAGACATGTGCTATAGGTGAATTAAATAAACTAAATTGACCGTAGTGTATGTGTGTGGATGAGGGTGTATGGGTGTTTCCCAGTACTGGGTTGCAGCTGGAAGGGCATCCGCTGTGTAAAACATATGCTGGATAAGTTGGCGGTTCATTCCGCAGTGGCGACCCCTGATGAATAAAGGGACTAAGCCAAAGAAAAATGAATGAATGAATGAATGAATGAATGAATGAATGAATGAATGAATAATATATAAATAAGTTTACTATTCTCAGTCAAAATTAACTGGCGGGAGCACTTTTAGCTTAGCTTAGCATAGATCATTGAATCGGATTAGACCATTAGCATCTTGCTTGAAAGATGAGCAAAAAGAGTTTTAGAAATTTTCTTATTTAAAAACTTGACTCTTCTGTAGTTATATTGTGATAAGACTGATGAGAAATGAAAAGTTGCTTTGTTTTTGCATGATATGGCTAGGAAGTATCATTCTGGCTTAGTAATCAAGGAGCTTTGTTACCCTACTATGACTTTTGCAGGCGTGATGATATTATGCAGCACTTAAAATAGTCCCCAGCACCAAGTTCTACACTTGCACCAACAGTTTTAGTTACATTATAAGTACACATTGTAACTACAGAAGAGTCCAAATTTAAATAGGAAAATTATTGAAACTCTTTGGCCATTTTTAAGCTAGATGCTAATGGTCTAATCTGATTTAATGATCTATGCTAAGCTAAGCTAAAAGTGCTCCCGCCAAACAGGATTTTTAATTGGTAAAACTCAACGGTTTAACTAGGGGAGATGTAAAATGTGCCTATTTTCTAAAAAAAAAAAAAGGAGTGTTCCTTAAATAACACTTCTTCAAAAATAAGATGTTCCATTGTGGTTTCAACATCAATTTAACATGCTTTCCAAGCATATAAAATCTAATTTGATACAAAAAATGGCTTCTTGAAGTATACAGAAAACAGTTGAAATAATGTTCCATCATCAGTCAGTGTTATAGATGGATTTATGTAAAAAAATAAAGCAACAGTTATTTTAACCTGTACTTAACCTGTACAGTAAGTTGCTGACAATCAGAATCAGAATCAGAAAGAGCTTTATTGCCAGGTATGTTCACACATACGAGGAATTTGTTTTCGTGACAGAGCTTCTACAGTGCAACAGAATTACAGAGACAGGACAAAAAACAGATAATAAATATATTTAAAAAATGAAAGTTGTAGTGAATGCAAATATACAAATTGACAAGTGTATGTACAGGAATATTACTATATACAACAGCAGCTGTTATGTGCAAATTAGCATGTAAAATATGTTGTTAAATAAGTGTTTATGTGTATAAAAAGTGTATAGCAAGCAGTGATGTTTGTTTCATGATTACTATCATCAAGTGTTCATGAGATGGATTGCCTGAGGGAAGAAACTGTTTCTGTGTCGGGCTGTTCTGGTACACAGTGCTCTGTAGCGTCGACCAGAAGGTAAAAGTTCAAAGAGGCAGTGTGAAGGTGTGAGGGGTCCAGAGTGATTTTGGCAGCCCTTCTGCTTGCTCTGGATAAGTACAGTTCTTGGAGAGTAGGGAGGATTGTACCAGTGATTCGCTCAGCAGTCCGAACTATTCGACGTAGTCTTCGGAGGTCGGATTTGGTAGCTGAGCTAAACCAGACAGTTATTGAAGTGCAGAGGACTGATTCAATGATGGAGGTGTAGAACTGTTTCAGCAGCTCCTTTGGAAGGTTGAACTTCCTCAGCTGACGAAGGAAGTACAACCTCTGTTGAGCTTTTTTGACAATGGAGTCAATGTGAGTGTCCCACTTCAGATCCTGAGAGATGGTGGTGCCCAGGAACCTGAATGACTCCACTGCTGCCACAATGCTGTCCATGATGCTCAGTGGGGGGAGAGCAGGGGGGTTTCTCCTGAAGTCCACTATCATCTCCACTGTTTTGAGCGTGTTCAGCTCCAGGTTGTTGTGACTGCACCAGACAGCCAGCTCCTTAACCTCCTGTCTGTAAGCAGACTCGTCACCGTCCTGAATGAGGCCGATAAGTGTGGTGTCGTCTGCAAACTTCAAGATTTTGACAGAGGCGTCCTTTGAGGTGCATTCATTTGTGTACAGTGAGAAGAGCAGAGGGGAGAGGACACACCCCTGGGGGGTGCCAGTGCTGATTGTGCGGGTACTGGATGAGAATTTTCCCAGCTTCACCAGCTGCTGCCTGTCCGTTAGGAAGCTGTTGATCCACTGACAGACAGAGTTGGGCACGGAGAGCTGAGTTAATTTGGGCAGGAGAAGTTTTGGGATGATAGTGTTGAAAGCCGAGCTGAAGTCAACAAACAAGATCCTCACATAGGTCCCTGGTCTGTCTAGGTGTTGCAGAACATAATGCAGTCCCATATTGACTGCATCATCCACAGACCTGTTTGCTCTGTAGGCAAACTGAAGAGAGTCCAGTGAGGGTTCAGTAATGTCCTTCAGGTGGGCCAGCACCAGTTTTTCAAAAGACTTCATGGCCACAGATGTTAGCGCCACCGGTCTGTAGTCATTAAGTCCTGTAAGTTTGGGTTTCTTTGGGATGGGGATGATGGTGGAGCGTTTAAAGCAGGAGGGCACTTCACACAGCTCCAGTGATCTGTTGAAGATCAGGGTGAAGATGGGGGCCAGTTGGTCAGCACAGGATTTTAGACAGGCTGGTGTTACAAAATCTCGGCCTGGTGCTTTTTTCCTCTTCTGTTTTTGGAAGACCTGGCGCACATCATCTTCACTGAACTGAAGTGTTGGGGAGACGGGGTGTGGTGGAGGTGTTGATGGTGGTGTGAAGAGCAGTTCAGAGTGGGTGTGGGGTGTTTTCTCAAACCTGCAGTAAAACTCATTCAGGTCGTTTGCAAGTCGTTCGTTGTCTACAGTGCTGGGGGATGGTTTCTTTTAGTTTGTGATGTTTTTCAAACTTTTCCACACGGATGCTGAGTCGCTGGAAGAGAACTGACTCCTTAGTTTCTCAGAATAGTTCCTTTTTGCCACTCTGATCTCCTTTTCCAGTGTGTATTTGGCCTGAGTGGTTTGAAGGATTATGCCAAGTAAAAAGTTTTAAAGTTACAATTAATATTTTGGCTTCATTGTAAACCTTAATTTAATTTAATAGATTTGTTCAATCTGTTTAAAATATTTATTATTTTATCTGTTTATTTATAATGTTTTATCTGTAATTTAAAGGGCACCTATGATGAAAATCATCTTTTTTAAGATGTTTGGACAGAACTGTGTGTATGTATAGTGTGTCCACAGTCATATTGGGGTGATATAAAGACAATAAGTCTCTTTTTTTTTTATTTCCTGATGTTAAAATAGCATCCAAATCCCTCCCATTTTGAGGCCGACCGCAACTTGACGTAGGAGTGTGGTTTCCCCGCCCACCAAATTGATTGACAGCTGCGTATTAACATGTCTCCGTAGTAACGGGTATAATCATCTCAACAAGACAGGACGTGCGCAAAGCAACCGGGAATAAAAGATCTGTTCAGTTCGCTAGGATCATCAATCATCATCAAATGTGATCAAGAGTGAGTTTTACAAGTTTAACGCATTTTTAAAACAGTGCATGTTTGTAATGAATTACAGCGATTTACTTTAGCTTTACTTTATCACCACAGCCGCGTGTCAGTACAATTATAAAAGAAGATGCTTCAATCCCGGTTTGTGGACGTTAAATCAGGTTTGTTTTGTACATTAACATAACGGATATCCATACAGCAGTGGAAATTGATGTGTATCCCGTCACATTTGCCGTGCAAAAACAGTGCAAAGCTAAAACAGTGCAAAGCTGCGTGCGTGAACTTTGTAACGACATTGTGTGTGACTCATCGTTGCAACTCCACAACAAATACATCAAATAATCATTGGGAAAGTTCTTACTGTAATATTTCTCACAAACGGTACGTGAGATCTGCTTCCTTCATGTCTGTCTGTTATCTGAGGCAGCCGAGGGCGGAGATTAAGGCACACTGACAGGCACGTGGAAACGGTGGGTGGGGAGGACTAGCATTAAAGACACAGTCCACCAAAACCGCTACAAGATGCTCAGAGCTAAAAATGACAAACTTCTGAAAGGTATAATAAATAATCTGATGGGTGTTTTGAGCTGAAACTTTACAGACACATTCTGAAGACACAAAAGTCTTATATTAAATCTGGAAAAAGGGGTAAACTATGTGCCCTTTAAAACGTAATAAAACTTGATTTATTTAACGTAATTTAAAATGAACAAATTATAATGTATGGGAAGAAAGATGAAGCTATATTAAACTTTCAGTTCTTTCATTCTTGAAACTCTCTCTTTGTCTCTGACCCTACCATGCGCAGTTCATCAGCACTTGGAAAAAAAAAACATATTATGGAAGTAAAATGAATTGCTGTTTGACTTTAAAGGCCTGCTAAC
This sequence comes from Danio jaintianensis, assembly GCA_903798115.1. Taxonomy (NCBI): domain Eukaryota; kingdom Metazoa; phylum Chordata; class Actinopteri; order Cypriniformes; family Danionidae; genus Danio; species Danio jaintianensis. The sequence continues at coordinate 10,520,013 of CAIGQV010018201.1, read as the reverse complement.
ACCAAGAATGATAACTATAACAATAAAAATAAACTTATAATAAACATAATGAGTTAGAAATAATACCACATCGTAAATACTGCTGCTGCAATGATAACCGCACATAGTAACAATATCATTGGAATAAATTTGAGACTATTTCTTTCCAGCTGTTGAACAATATAAACCTCAACTGCCAATCAGAATCCATCCTGCTTTAAAGAGCTCAAGCATTTAAAATGGCAGTCAATAAAACTGCAGCGCATGCTTATGACAGAGCATTATCACGCAACATTGTGGACACAAAAATAATTATAATTCTTGATGTGAATCTAAATTTAAATCCATCTCACACATGTACCCTCTTTTTGAGTGTTCCAACAATTTTAGTCTTCGTAGTGGAAGCACACCTTGTTTGTCTACCTAAAGTTCAAGTGAAACTAGACTGAGCTAGTCTGCCTTCACTCTCAGTAACATCACTTACATTAATGTTGCATTAATGTTGCATTAACGTCAGTTGTATTTCAAGTGGAATCAACTGGATACGTGCGACTGGTGATGAATTGCGCAAAAGGTCCCAGTGTTCCTTTTCAAGTGCGTTTTAAGTGATTAACGGGGTGATAATTCAACAAAATCGCTGCTTTTCAGTGCAACCCTCAAATTAGGAGTAATGACCAGTCTTGATATTTGTTCATTATTCAGTCAGGGATATTTTTAAACCGAAGACCATTTTTACTGGAAATCCGGGCCTGAATTGCGCCTGTAGCACTGTGTCCTCCCTTAAGTGACTTTGTCTAATCACTGGATGATCTTTTTTCCTCCCCGTGGTCTCTGTCACGCAGCTGTTGCGAATGTCTGGTTCACACATGTCGCAGAAAGAAGGAGCTAAAGGCTCGGACAGTGTGGCTGGGACATCCCGAGAAATGTGAAGAGAAGTACCCCAAAAATGCCATCAAGAATCAGAAATACAACATTGTCACTTTTGTGCCAGGGGTAAGGCCGTGTAATCAATCTCTCATGCATGTTATTGTTTTTTCTTTGCCAAAAAATATTGTTTAGTCTTGTACATTTTTGTTTATTTAGATTATTAGTATTCTTCTTTTATATAAAATTTGATTGTACGTTTAATTAATTAAATATATATACTTTAAAATGCTTGTTTGTGTCTGCGTTTATTCCGCAGCTCTCGCCAGGCTGTTTAAAGTGAAATCTCTACCCATTGTCAGATTTGCTCAGTAATCAGGTTAATGTGTAACTAGCTGTGAAGTAAGGGGGTGTAACAGCAATCTAACGTATCTTTTTCCACTAAGAGTGTAAGCGATCTACTGTATTATGACTGCTGCCGATGTCTTATTCAGAGGAAAGCAGCTTGTGTATGTGCCCTTGGCAAAGTATTTGCAGCTTGTACGATGAATTATGTATAAGCCAATCAGGTGCGCCTCCAAAAGCTGTGTTAGGATGTCACAATTATTACTGTCATTACAAAACTGCTCACACTTTGCAATAAGGTTCCGTAAGAGCTAATGTATTTACTAACATGAACTAAGAGCGAATATTAATTATGAAGCATTTGTAATCATAGTTCAACATTGTGCTTTTTAAAATTAATGCGCTGGGAGTTAACAAGAGCTAATAATTAATTATTTTCATTAAATAGCGTTAACAAAGATGAGTAAATATTGTAAAAAATTAGTTGTTCATTGTTTGTTTAAGAATTTTGATGGATGTTTTTAAAAATGTATCTCCAGGAAGAATTAGTAATTATATGTCATATATCAAACTGAAAATATCTTCAATGTGATTTTATTATTTATTTATCTTTTATAAGTCTCTTATCGAATTATGAATTTGTTATTATTATGTAATATGCTTTTATCTGTCTCTTGATCTTGCCATTAAATAGCCATAAGTTGCTGGTGTGGCAATAAATAAACAAACAAAATTGTTTGTTCATGTTAGTAAATATGTTTAAAGTAAAAATATTATTAAAAATGTTATATATATCTGTAATATAACTTTATTGTTAAGTCCTGGCTGTTTTGTTTTGTTTTGTTTTGTTTTGTTTTGTTTTACAACAACAGACCGTGTACATTAATCAGTGTTCTTCAAGAACGTAAATGTACTCAAATTAGCCCAAAGGCTATAGTTTTCATTGGTCGTCGTTTTGTCAGATATTATAGTCCAATAATTTTTGGATCTTTCTTTCTTTCTCTCTCTTTTCATTTAGGTTCTTTACCAGCAGTTTAAGTTCTTCCTCAACTTGTATTTTCTAGTAGTGGCCTGTTCTCAGTTTGTTCCTTCACTAAAGATAGGATATTTGTACACCTACTGGGCTCCATTGGTGAGTACGTCTGACCATACAAAAGCTACTCAATAATGGCAATTCATTCATCACTTTTGTTGTTACTTGTGTTTTTTCTTCTTCTTTTTCTTGTCGTCCAGGGCTTTGTGTTGGCTGTCACTATGGTGAGAGAGGCGGTTGACGAAGTTCGACGTTGCAGGAGAGATAAAGAGATGAACTCCCAGCTGTACAGTAAACTCACAGTGAGAGGTGACCACAATATGACGCATCACACATCCTGATGTTATTAGACATGCTGTGTATCATTTTCACACATCATCATATTTTGAGCTCCATTCTCTGAATAAAAGTTGCAGCATTTGGAAACTATTAAGATGATTTATTTCATAATGATATTTAGTTGATATACATTTAAATTGTAGAGTTCAAATTATAGGTAATGGTTTAATGTATTCAAATATTTAAAGGTCACACTTTACAATAAGGTTTCATTAGTTAATGTATTTACTATCATGAACTAAGAATGAACAATACTTATACAGCATTTATTAGTGCATTAATAAAATTCAAAGTTGTGCTTGTTAACATTAGTTAATGCACTGAATTTACACAAACTAAATTTTTCATTAACTAATGGTAACAAAGATGAATAATTACTTCAATACGTGTATTGGTCATTGTTTGTTTGTGGAATCTTATTGTAAAGTGTTACCTATTTAAATATCTAAAGTGTAGGACTGGGCGATATGACAAAAATCCTCATAACACGATTTTAGTCATTTCATATCATGATAATGATATATATCACAATATAGTACCATTTTTGTAAATTCATAATAAGTTAATATTGACCACATGGAAAGGTGTCATTTTTAAAAATATATATCAATATATATTAATTAAATATATATCAATTACTAGATTTGTATATCAACTGATATCCAAATCTATACAAAACGTTTTTAATCTACATGAATTTACATTTATATGTAATTTGTATCATACATATTTATTTTTTTATCTAAATATAAATACAATTTTCTCGAAGATATGCATGCATGTGTGTTTTTATATATACAAAATAAATATACATGGCACACACAGATATGTTATGTCAAAAAAACATCATTTTCTATTGTTTATAAACTTTTTATTCTATTCTATATATATAATATATATAATAATATATATAATATATTATTTATTTATTTATATATTATTTATTTATTTATTATATTATTATTTTATTTTATTATATTATTTATATATTATTTATTAAACACCAACTGACCCAGCCGAGGCTCGAACCAGCGACCTTCTTGCTGTGAGGCGATTGTGCTACCCACTGCGCCACCGTGCAGCCCTTTATTTATTTATATATTATTTATTTATTTGATATAATCATGTATTCATTCATAAATTTTTCAAACTAAACAGAACAAAAAACACTTTCGAATGACAACAAAAGGACATACAATATAGGTGCCAAGGTCACCAGATACAATCCTATTTACATCATAAGTATTTATATTTGATCAGATCCTGCCATACAAATTTCTGTTAAGGGTTGCATATTTCACCAATTAGAAATCGAAAATCTCTTGTGGGGGTTTCAGATACATCTAAATAAAAGCAATACATTTAAATTGAAACATTCCATTTCTTCTCAAACACCTTTCTCAGTATGTAGAAATGTTATAGAATTGTTGTATTAAAAGAGTCAGTGCTTTCATATCATAAGTAGGTATGTAGGAAAGGTGTCTCTGAATTTATTTTTTACATTTCAAATGCTCATATGTGTACTCATTTGTGCACGATTATTTTTCTCACTTAACAATTTTAGGCAAACATTTGATTAAGAGTGTTGAAATATGAAATTAAATATTAATGAAATATAAAACACTTAAAAAAGACCCGAATTATGACAGGCCCAATATAGAATATTGCTAAATTAAAATTGCGAAATGTAAACATTGTACTTTCAAGCTTGCAACTTTCTCACCATGCTGTTATTCACATTTCTGCCTGCATCCAGATGCTCATCCAAATGATGTATTTCGTCATTTATTTAGTAAATCTATACGAAATAAAGGGCAGAGCATAAAATGAAAAGTTATACTTTTTATTTCATACATGCGATATATATGATCATGCACAGCCAATATTTTGCAGTTGATTTGTAAAATTGTGTGTATTTATTAGGTTATCAAATATTAAAAATTATACATTATACAAATTATTATATTTATTCATTATTAACCTTGCTTAATTAAAAATTACCATTGAGTATAATTTCCACAATATATGTCACATTTATTACCATCTAAAGTGTACTCCACCTTATATTACAAAGCGAAATGTCACACATGAAAAACGTGCAAAGCCTGCGTAGATTCGAAAGGGACATGTGAGCATTTGGATAGGTCATTATGTTTATAATAAATGTCTTTAATAGTCAATACTAATATAATTCATTTATTCATAAGATAAATTAAATCAAATAATCAAAATAGTAATTAATTTTAAATCTTTTTTGTTCAACGTTTTGGTGGAACTTGAACCTGTTTTTCATTATTTCTAAATGAAATTATAAAATATATAATTTTACTTGTATTTGTTTTTTCTCTCTCAATGCAATTTTGATTTGGAGCTAATTATTAGTGTTATTATATGATAATATATTATACACCTGAATATAATATCATAATATTATATTATAACAGAATATTATTATATTCAGCTGCAAATTATTTTCTAGAAAATTTGTGGTTACATTTCAATGTAAGATTCCTGAAATTAAATATGTAATATTACATCCTTAAAAGACAAGCACTATCCTTCACATTTCTGTGAATAAGATGGTTTCCCTCATGGGTGTTATGCCACTTGTTGAACTTCAGTGATAATTCAATTTCATCATACAAAGAATGTAAATGGCTTCTGTTGAAAGCCCTGTCTGGGTTTAATTTCCGAATAAATTATCCGTAATGAATGTCTTTCTCCATGTAGTGAGAAACGGGTACTCCACTAGGGGCTTTTGAGTGCATGTGTGTGAAAACATACAAGCTCTTTTCAGTCCCAGACTGCTATGTTCTTATTAAATGTTAGAAGGAAAAAAAAACCTCAAAGCGCAGTGAAAGTTATTAAGAATTAAGTAATTAGATTGTATATAAATATAGTTCCTATAAATGCTCTACACAAATGGAGCTGTTATCTTGTTTCAGCCAATTTACACATATTAAAAGTGTCTTCGTCACATGTAATTGACCTGAGGCTAAATAATTAATTCCAATTACAATAGTTTGTTCATCTTGCTTTTCAGGGAAGGTCCAAGTAAAGAGCTCCGACATACAGGTCGGAGATTTAATCATTGTGGAAAAGGTTTGTTGTTCTTTTTTTCATCTCTTCCTCTCTTTTGTTGTTGGAGGTATCAGCATAAACCTGCCGCTATGTGATCCGTCACATGAAATCCTGTCATTCTTTCAGTAGGACATTGTGTCTGTCTCTCCCCTCGCTGTCTGTGGTTCACTTTAATTGCTTGCTAGAGAAATGACCTTGTTCAATTATTCAACACAATGCTAAAATAGGACTAACGTTACAGAGCCGGAGTCACTAAGACAAATATGCTCACATTATTGATAAGTACAGCTATGAGTTAGCTATGAATTATTTTAAGATTATAAGCTTTTCACTTGGTTTTAAAACTAATGGCATGTTAAAGATCCCATGAAATAAAGTTTTTTAGATGTTAGTATCAGTATTGTTAGTTTTTAAGATATCTATAAGCTAGTGCGCACCAAAACAGTGACAAAATTCACATTTGGAAGATATAAAACTGATAAAAAGATGTAAAGCTTGAAGTTTGTCACAATGGATCAACGGTTTTATTCACATAACCTCATACTTCAGTTTCTCATCAAATTGTGACCAATCAAATGCGCTCTACTATCTGACATACCCTGCCCCCTTCAAGACACTTCTCACTTGATGCGCTTTTGAGCTCAACCACTCTCACTGGCAGAGTGGTGATAAAACAAAATGCTATGCTAAAATGCTACTCTGTCCCGCCCTCTCATCATGTTTCGGTTGAGATTACGTCAAACATCGAATAAAAATGTACATTTCAAAGCACTTCACGGGGCCTTTAACATTATGCACCCATGTGTGACATCTTAATGCTTTTGTTTTGTAGAATCAGAGAATTCCTGCTGATATGATTTTTCTCAGAACTTCTGAGAAGACTGGTGAGTTTCTCTCGTCATATATTATATAAGCCAAAATATATATATATATCTATTTCCATCATTGAATTAGACTACATTATATCAGATCAAATGACATCTAACTTGTCTAGCTCAATAGTCAGTCAAGTTCATATAAGTGTCATAGGAGAGTAACCACTTATGTTTCATTATGACAAAGTGGAAGCCTAACAGACGTCCTTTTGAGAGAGCCACAAAGTGTGCCTGTGGATTTATTTTTTAAGCTCTCTGATTTTTATTATTATTATTATTTTAATTATTATTTTTTAGGGGTTTTTCACCTTTTATTGGGATAGGATAGTGGAGGACAGACAGGAAAGCATTGGGAGCAGAGAGAGGGGAAGGATCGGCATAAGACCTCAAGCCAGGAATTGAACTCGCCGTGAGCACCATGGTGCTATATGTCAGCGCACTTAACCACTAGGCTATTGGCGCTCACCAAAAAAAAAAAAAAAAAAAAACAAGAATTGTGGTTATTGAGCTCATATTAAATAAGTAGTTGGAACAAGCAACAAAAGTTGAACATGGCTGGTGCTTCACTTACTATTTACTTACTATGTGACACATTTTATTCTTGCTTTCTGGGAAACAATGTTCTCTATGTGAGAGTAAAAACACTTGTGCATGCATGTGTGCGAGTGTGTATGACTACATGTGTTTGTTTCAGCACTAAGCCATATTAATGTCTCGTAGTATGACACATTATTACAGTATTTTCGAGTAATCGGTTTTCACCAGCTGCTGAAATTGCTATGCTTTCTATAGATAGATAGTTCATTTAATCATTTATATATACAAAATCTGAAAAGATAGTAAATAAATAAATAGAAAAAAAAATATATATATATATATATATATATATATATATATATATATATATATATAATGCAGTGCATCCGGAAAGTATTCATAGCGCTTCACTTTTTCCACATTTATTTTATGTTACAGCCTTATTTCAAAATGGATTAAATTCATTTATTTCCTCAAAATTCTACACACAACACCCCATAATGACAATGTGAAAAAAGATTATTTGAAATTGTTGCAAATTTATTAAAAATAAAAAACCTGAAAAATCACATGTACACAAGTATTCACAGCCTTTGCTCAATACTTTGTTGATGCACCTTTGGCAGCAATTACAGCCTCAAGTCTTTTTAAATATGATGCCACAAACTTGGCACACCTGTCTTTGGGAATTTTTGCCCGTTCCTCTTTGCAGTACCTCTCAAGCTCTATCAGGTTGGATGGGAAGCGATGGTGCACAGCCATTTTCAGATCTCTCCAGAGATGTTCAATAGGATTTAGGTCTGGGCTCTGGCTGGACCACTCAAGCACATTCACCGAGTTGTTGTGAAGCCACTCCATTGATATTTTGGCGGTGTGCTTTGGGTCATTGTCCTGCTGGAAGATGAACCGTCGCCCCAGTCTGAGGTCAAAAGCACTCTGAAGCAGGTTTTCATTCAGGATATCTCTGTGCATTGCTGCATTCATCTTTCCCTCTATCCTGACTAGTCTTTCAGTTCCTGCTGCTGAAAAACATCCCCACAGCATGATGCTGCCACCACCATGCTTCACTGTAGGGATGGTGTTAGCCTGGTGATGAGCGGTGCCTGGTTTTCTCCAAACGTAACGCCTGGCATTCACTCCAAAGAGTTAAATTTTAGTCTCATCAGACCAGAGAATTTTGTTTCAGATGCCTTTTGGCAAATTCCAGGTGGGCTGCTATGTGCCCTTTACTAAGCAGGGGCTTCCGTCTGGCCACTCTACCATACAGGCCTGATTGGTGGATTGCTGCACAGATGATTGTCCTTCTGTAAGGTTCTCCTCTCTCCACAGAAGAACGCTGGAGCTCAGACAGAGTGACCATCGGGTTATTGATCACCTCCCTGACTAATGCCCTTCTCCCCCAATCACTCAGCTTAGATGGCCGGCCAGTTCTAGGAAGAGTCCTGGTGGTACCAAACATCTTCCACTTACGGATATTGGAGGCCACTGTGCTCATTGGAACTTTCAGAGCAGCAGAAATTTTTCTGTAAACTTCCCCAGCCTTGTGCCTCGAGACAATCCTGTCTCGGAGGTCTACAGGCAATTCCTTTGTTTTCATGCTTGGTTTGTGCTTTGACATGCACTGTCAACCCTGGGACCTTATATAGACAGGTGTATGCCTTTTCAAATCATGTCCAATCAACTGAATTTACCACAGGTGAACTCCAATTAAGCTGCTGAAACATCTCAAGAATGATCAGTGGAAACAGAATGTACCTGAGCTCAATTTAGAGCTTCACGGCAAAGGCTGTGAATTCTTGTTTACATGTGATTTTTCAGGTTTTTTATTTGTAATAAATTTGCAACAATTTCAAAAAATCTTTTTTCACATTGTCATTATAGGGTATTGTGTGTAGAATTTTGAGGAAATAAATGAATTTAATCCATTTTGGAATAAGGCTGTAACATAAAAAAATCTGGAAAAAGTGAAGCACTATGAATACTTTCCGGATGCACTGTACATATTATATAATACATAATATAATATATATTATATAATACATATATAAAATATGTAACACTTTAGTTTAGGTAATGATTGATGGTTTTAACAAACCATTAGCCTAATAAACTACTAATTAGCTCATTATTAATAGTTAGTAAGCTAGTACTTGTGTTTGAGTTTTGGGTAGGATTATAAGTATGCAGAATAAGATCATACTTTATAACTGCTTATGAACATTTAATATCTTAATAATAGGCATGTAATAAGCCAGTACTTAATAGCATGATCTAAACTATAGTGTTACCAAATAATAATATTTTTGGTTTTATTTGGTGTGCTTTCAGAGTTATGGGTCTTTCAGAAGCCACTTTGTCAGTCTTTGAAATTTGTAGATTTTTAGCAGATTTAAAAAAAATTAAATGTTATTGTTTTTATGAATTTTTATTTAAAAAAATGTTGTTTTTTTATTAAAATCATTTTTTTAAAGCATGAAAATAGTTTATAGTAATCACGTTTGCATTAATCCTTATGTTTTATTAATCATGAGCAATTTAATCGGTCACACAATATTTCATTTGTTAATGTTACTTAATCTGTTTACTAACATGATCTAATGATAAACAACACTTGTACAGCATTTATTAATCATAGTTCAGCGTTCACTAATGCATTATGAAAATTCTAAGTTGTGCTTGTTAATACTAGTTAATGAACTATGAGTTCCCTGAACTGTCAACGAACAACTTTATTTTTATTAACTAATATTAACACCATTTTGAAAATAGGCATATCAGGTAGTACATACGAGATGTAGAATTGGCCACTCAGGACTTACACACGCATTTTTATTGAAAGGGGAAGAAAACATGAATTAAAAACTTCTTAAATGACTTTTATCAGTGGTGTTATTTGTATATTTTTTGTGCAATGAAAGATTAAGAAGCAGTTATGTTTGTAAATTATATATTGAGTATTTACTTCAAGTGTTGCCATGGCCAATGCTGCTGATATGGCATTAAAACAAAAATAAATAAATAAATAAATAACAAAGTTGGATATTAACTGTAATTAATGTATTGTTCATTGCTTGTTCATGTTAGTAAATAATTATCTGACATTAAACTAATGCAACCTTATTTTAAAGGGTTACCACTAAATCTGTATGGATTACTGAAACATGAATAAATTCATATTGTGACTATTTATCTCAGACAGTTCGGTTTGAAAATATTACTTTTCCTTTTTGTTCTTTTTGAAACTAAAACTTATTGCTATTCATTCATTCATGTAAATAATATATATATAT
>CAIGQV010018201.1:10472468-10509570 GCA_903798115.1 Danio jaintianensis | reverse complement strand
ATATATATATATATATTTGTCAGAGAAATTTTACTTCAGTAGCGTTTAATAATGTAGGCAATCTCAGCTCGTGGAACATGATAAACACTAAAGCTTTTGCTCTGAAGGCTTAAAGACGGCGACCTTTGCTGTCTGCTGCCTGCTGTTATATCAGTCTTGTCCAAGATCAATATGAACAATATGTTAAGCATTCAGAGTTCTTTAGTGTATAGGGGCCAATGATTTGCCCCATAACAAATGCGTCCTTCACACATACATCTCCAGCCCTCTCACTTTTCTCTCTGTAAACAAAAATAATGTCCAAAGTCCAGAAACAGATCTCTGGATGTTGACAGCTTATATAAGAGTTTTGACTGCGTAACATGAGATTATTGGTTTTATCATTTTTATTCTGTCAGATTTATGATGTTTTTGCTTTTCAGGTTCGTGTTTTATAAGAACCGATCAGTTGGATGGAGAGACGGACTGGAAGTTGCGAATCGGTGTCGCTTGCACTCAAAGACTTCCTGCCTTAGGGGTATATAGCTATAAAAACAGTACATTACTCTGTATGGTTGTGATCTGTTTAGAATAATATTTTCTATTTGTAGCACACTATTAAACAAAATCAAGTCCCAGGCTTTCACTTTTAATGTCACAATCAAAAATGTATACAATCTAAAGCAAATTTAATAGCCATCCTGTAGAATTTAAATTCTTTTTTCAAATATTTCATAGTATAGTTTTTTTAACAGATTATTTTTTTTCAAAACATTTTTAAACATAATAGTTTTAATAACCAATTTATAATAGATAAGTTATTTAGTAGTTGGCATCATGACAGTACATAATGTTTACTAGCTATTTTGCAAGATACTATTATTCAGCTTAGTGCAATTTAAAGGCTTAACTAGGTTAATTAGTTTAACTAAAGGGAGGTTAGGCTAATTGGGCATGTCATTGGACAACAGTGGTTTGTTCTGTAGCCAATCAAAAAACAAAAAATTATTTAAGTGGGAGTTATAATATTGACTTTAAAAGGATAGTCCCAAAAACTGAATATTCTGTCTTCATTTACTCACCCTTCATGCTTCACAGTTTCTTTCTTCTGTTGAACACAAAGAAGATACTTTGAAAAATGCTATAAACCAGTAACCATTGACTTCCATAGTATTTGCTTAACCTACTATGGAAGTCAATGGTTACAGGGTTCTAACGTTTTTCAGAATAACTTTTTTTATGTTCAACAGAAAAAAAACATGAATTCATAAAGGTTTCAAACTACTTGAGCTTGAGTAAATAGTGAGTACATTTTAATTTTGGGGCGAACTGTACCTTTAAAAATAGGACAGTAGGGACACCAAACTAAAAGAAATAAATCTGTCTCAAGAAAAACATATATATAATAGCAAATAGTGTGAAAATGTTCATGCCATGTTTCAAAATATTTGTAAATATAGATATTGTATAATAATTATTCATATAATAGGTCATTGTGTTAAATGTAAAAAGAAAATGGTCAAACATATAAGATTTGCCCCTTCATGTCTTTTTTGGGCAGAAATATGAATAATCAAAAGTTTGATGATCAAAATAAAGTATATTAGATACAAAAATAACATAAGACCGTCAACATCATCAGCACCCATCTTCTGGCGAAGTAAAAGCCGCTGCATCCCAAATCACATTTCAGCTCCTTCTGTCCTGTTCTCAGATGGGTCTGTAACTTAACCCCCATAGGCAGTGAGTGATGTGTCCCACACTCAGACTCTCTCAGGCTGATGATACGAAGGCTCATGTTTGATATCAGTGTGTATCTGATTTACTGGCCCGAGGGTTTGTTTCACATGGGCCGGTAACTTTACCCCGAAAGACAACTGGAATCCGCCAAACGGCCTGTCTCCCGGTGCCATCGGCGTGGAGATGACACTCACCTCAAGCAAGGGTTCACGTTTGTATTTGTCTTTCCAAAACCACTTAATGTGATCACAGAATTAAAATTTCAGCAAGTCGGCGAATGATTGCCGCAGTAAAGCGGTCGGATCGGGTGTCTGGTGGGCTTGACGGTCAGATGGCTAAACATCCCTGTTTTTCATACACGTCATCAAATGCAAAAGTCATTATAATTTGTAAGCAAGCCGTCAAACGTTTGGTTTCATTTTAATTATGTTGTTTTGTCTGCATTATCTGTTCTTGTTTGAAACCCAGGATGTCAGAAGGGGCTTCTTTTCATGAGAATCGCTCTGATTGCTTGTCACTTTGAGTCCTGCCATAATACTTGCACGAACAAGAGGCTGGGTTTGGGCCGAGCCCAGAACTGTGCTTCTGGTGCTGATTTATCGTGTCAATGTTTTTTTTTTTTTTACCTTTTCCATTTGCTGTTTGCAGGATCTCTTCTCCGTCAGTGCGTACGTTTACGCCCAGAAGCCTCAACTGGACATTCACAGTTTTGAGGGGAACTTCACGAGGGTAAGAGAAACTGCTGTTAATGAAGGAATTTTTACGAGGCTTCGTTTTAGCATGTGCCGTGACGTCACGGCATCAGTTTAAACCCGCTGTTAGGTTTTTGTAGAGGTATTTAATGCTGTGTTGTTGCCCAGTAAACTAAACCTAACCGCTGTTTTTAATTGTACATTTAAAATAACACGGATTCTCAAAGTGTGCCTGTTCACATGACTATGAGCTGAAGTGTCTGTGGAATGCAAAAGAGATGCATTCTTCGCAACGCTGATGACATCACGGGTTGTTAGGCTCACTCCCAGCCCATTGGCCAAGCACAGTTCCTTATTAACAGCAGATTAGCACAGTACTGGAGAAAGAGAGAGGGAGGGAAAATAAAAAAAGGGACCCCCCACATGAAGCCTGTCTTTGTTTGAAGTCTTCGCTCTTGGCCACACAGCATGCAGGGGCAGAAGATCACTTCCTGCGCTGAGTCACCCTCCTGAGCCTGCTTTCACAAATCTACAGCTATGGGACACGCTTCCAAATGCTGTTTCCCACAGTTCTTTACTTCCCGCACACTTGCTGCACCTTACTGCCTCTTTAGTGCTTTGTTTATTTAAAGGAGTAGTTCGCCCAAAAATGTTGTCACTATTTACTTACTCTTCTGTTGTTCAGACGAATAGCATTTTCTTTCTTCTTGGAACACAAACGTATGTGTGTTTTTGAAAAACAATCTTTTTAATAGAATGAAAGTGGGTCAGTTAAGCTCTCAAATGATGGAAATTTGCTATAAAAACATCATAAAAGTTCTCCATATGACTGTTGCATTTTTTTGAAGCTTTAAAATGCCTTCTTATGCTAATTTCTAAGTTAGATTTGTTTAGGAGGTCTTTTTACTTTCATCTAAGGTCAAAAAATACTTCGCCTTTCTCATAATATACAGTGGAAATTAATTTGATAAATTAGATGAATAATGATAATAAGCATATCATAAGTGTGTGTGTATATATATTTATATTACATTTTAACGAGGTTTTAGTGGAGGCTTGTAGAACAATGTCTTACAAAATAACCAAGGCACTTTAAAAATCCTTTAAAAAAACAGTGATCAAAATGCTAGAAAAGCAATGATTGTAGCACAAAGAAAAAATTAAGCAAACATTTCTGAGGGTTACAACACTCAAATTTTAATCAGAAGTGTAAAGGCACTTGCTTTGACTTCAGCACATCTGCATTCACAGGGCGTCACTAGTCTGTCATAGGACATCACTGTCACAAGCTAGGTTTTCATCAGCCTTTGTTTAAGGGGACCTGTTATGCAAAAATCACTTTTATAAGGGGTTAAACACAGTTTTGTGGCAACAGTTTGTGAATATAACCAGCTTCTAATAGTATTGGCAATTTTATTTTTCATAATCACACTTTATCAAAACAGAAACACTATGATTGACGTTCTCCCTTTGTATATGTCACCAGAGTGGGAAAGCCCCGCCTATTAGTGACATATCTCCCTCATTAGCATAGGACATCTTGTTTTTGAATCTGCCACTTAGGGTTTTGTTGCTCTGCCCTCTTTTGAAAAGATGGCTGGGAGAACAATCTCATTTGAATTTAAAGCAACAATCACCAAAACGGTACAATTAGGATCAAAGCCTAAAAGGGGGAGTTACAAAGCATTATTAAACATTATGTGTGGGGTATTTTGAGTTGAAAAATACATGTACACACACTAGGGACATAAGAGATTTATTTTACATCTCGTAAAAAGTATTGACCTTATTCTGCAATGCGGAAGTAAGCTCTTTTCTGCAATTGTTTTAGAACTTCCGATTCATTTGCCTATTGGGGGAAAAGACTAGGAGTAAAAAATGGCAGTAAACACTCAAACTGCTTGCTCTACAAACAATGCCCCTACAAAAATGATTCATTAAATCTACTAAATAAAGTGGTTGCAAATAATTTATATGGGCTGAATTTAAACAAACAAATTAAGTTGAAGATTACTACATTTAATTTGTTTGTTTAAATTAAGCCCATATATATTGTTTGCAACCACCTACCTTAAAAAAAAAAAAAAATGATAATTAGTAAATCCAATGAATAATTTTTTTCAGTGTGAGCTTAATGCACAGGGACTTTTAATTTTGAATAAGCAAGCACAGGTGCTTCCGGTGAATGCCATTAATAAACTTAACATGTTTAAGATCTGATTTGTTTAAACTCAGTGATCTCCACTGCCTGATTGAGATATGATATAAAGTGGGTATCACACCGGACAGCAATCATTAAATGAATTAAATTACATTATTTCACACCATGTCCTTAAATTATGGACATTTATTTTACTACAATATTTTCAATAGAGTTTTAGTGCTAGCCTGCTCTTCATGACGGCACAACTAAATTAATGGTGAAGTCTATTTAAGTGATTAAATTTTAATGAAATGACATTATCGATGCTGTACAAGCTACCTTAAAACCTTGAAGTAGTCACATAAACATATCACCGGAAGTTTGTCGGTTGCTGAAAAACACTTGTCGTGCATATAGCTCATTGTGTATATAATAATACGTACAAATAAAAATTAAATAGTAAGAAAATACAAGGTTTACAACTTTAAGTAGCTTAACAAGTGTTTTTTTAATGGTTAAATGTCAGTGGATGCGAATGAGACGCAAAAAAAAGTTTGAAGCCAATTTAAACTATATATAAGCTGAATAATCTCCATTATGACTCCAATATGCTTGACTTGTTGGAGGACTCGTCCAGGACAGAGTGGAATTGCTGAAGACTCATTTCAGCCTTTTTTTTTTTCTTTTTTTTTCTTTTTTTTAAGAGAGAGACTTTGGTTTTTGAATCTTTGCAGATTTTTATATTCAAAAACAGCTACATTACATAGGATCAAAAAAATGTTGTGTGCTGTTTGTTCAAACTCCTTACTTAAAATGAGCTGAAACAACACAATTCTTGAGTTTTTTTGGGAGACAACTTAATTTTTTTATGTTCAGTCTACTTAAATTTGTAAAAATTAATAAGTTACCTTAATTCCTTTATGTTGCCCCAACACAAATCGATTGTGTGGAACCTAGCAGTTATAGTCTCATTACCCCATATGTTGAAAAGTGCCACTGTACATAATAATAATCTGAATTTCTCCACTGAGCAAAGTAAGCCATGTATGATATGAGGGCAAGTAAACAAAGAAATGATTTAATTCTGTGTGAAATATCCTTTTTAATAAAGTTTTAGATATCAATACAGCAGTTTACAATGACATTTTAATCCGTTGATTAATGACTTGATTGATTTGTTTCTGCTTGTACTATTATCATTTGTTAGTCACTTTGGATAAAACAATCCATAAATGTAAATGTGGAAATGATAATTCTTTATGTCAGTCACACGCGCACACATATTTGCTGGTATCAGAGAGGTCAGGTCATGTAAAAGCTCAGGACTGTGTTCTCTCCTGATGTTATGTACACTTGTCTGTATGCCTCTGTATTTAAACAGGTGTGTAGGTTTGTTTAGGTTTACTTTTTTGGGGGATTTGGCGACATCCTCATTTATGAGGGAAAAAAAAACATTTGCATAATGAAAACCTTTTTTGTTGTAGGGTTTGTGTTCATTTCTTGTATACATTACGTTTATATTAGGTATGCGTTAGTTGTATGTACATAAATGCACTGCCAAATAACAAATCTGCATTTATAAAATAAAAAAAAGTAAAACGAATTGGAAGGTTCAAATAACTCTTAAAGACTCTTAAAGTTGTGCTGCTCAGTGTTTTCTGGATTTAAAAAAAATATAGTTTAGTCAATAGAGCATTCAAAATAACAGCATTTGTTTGCACTAGTAACAATGTTAAAGTCTTTACTGTCACTTTTGATTCTTAATGAATAGATATGTACTGACTCTCAACTTTTGGTATTGTAAAAATAAGTCTCAAAATAATAATAATATTAATAATAAAAAAATAATAATGAACTCAATGCTGTTTACTGAGTGTAACCACAGGTACAGGGACACTGGAGCATTTTAAATCCGCGATTCATCAGCAGATCACTCTTATGTCAGCTTATAGACAAACCGGCTGAGCATGTGAACCCAATGGCAAGTCAGTTGGAATCAATAGTGCTCAAATGTTAGCGGGAAATGGACGTTTTTAAAATTTCAGTATCGATTGGTACCAAATTCCAGTATTGTGACAACCCTATGTGTGTTTCCCAGTACTGGGTTGAAACTGGAAGGGCATCCACTGTGTAAAACATATGCTGGATAAGTAAGTGGTTCATTCTGCTGTGACGACCCCTGATGAATAAAGGGACTAAGCCGAAGGAAAATGAATGAATGTATGTTATACTGATGTATCAGTGCATATATCCATACTTTAGATAGATTTAGATAAATCAGAGCTGTTTACATGCTGTATTTTAAAGGGATATTTAACCCAAAATGGAAAATCTGCTCAATTTAGTTTTTTCAAGAATATCGATTATCCAAACATTTTGACAAGCATCGATTCCATTATAACATATCTTGTTTTTTTTATCCTGCAGAAGAAAGTCAGTCACACAGGTTTTGAACTATATAAGGGTAATTAAATATGACAAAATATTCATTTTCAGGAGTAACTACACCCAAGTTATGACAGCCTTTAATCACTTAAATATGATGGATGCAAATGTTTCTCATTAAACTGCCAGAGTCATTTCTGAAACGAGAACAAATATATGCTCAATGTGGAATGGTTCCTTTGAAAATGAACTAAAACATTATATTTTTATATGTAATATAGAACTTTTATCAGAAGTGTGGAGTTATGATTTATAGCTTCAAACTCCATTTTCTTGAAGCCTGTTTTTGGAGACTTATCATTGATAAAAGGCCTGTTCTCTAGATAAATCTCCCTCCAGTTTTTCGCCAATCTGACAGGTTGGCATTGCTCTACATCTGTTGGCCAGAAAGAGACAAATGACAAGAGCAAGTGGGCCGTCTTGAACAGAGGACACATCTCTTTCGCTGTCTGCATCAGTGCGCATGACGGGGCAACCGCGATGTGTGTGGTCCTCTTTCTCACTGTATATTATGCCCTACTGACAGCGGATAATTAGATATCATCTGTATTCACCCAGCCACAACATGTTATGTGGAAAAAAGCATTCAAAGATTTAATTTCTGCGCTTCTCTCTTGATTTACGGCCTGGCGTCACAAATTCTGTTCTGCTCAGCACAGAGCGTGCTAACACCAAACGAAGCCTTATTATGATGTTCAGCATGTTCAGTGCTGTTTTTGTAAACAAGGCAAATCAAGTCAAACCGATTTCACCGTCCCCTCTAAATGGACTGTGTCGCTTAACTGGGCATTAGTGTAATTCAATCCGCCATCTAATTCCCAACTTACCGTTCGCTGTGATGAAAGTTCATCGATTCATTATTTGTGCTTTGAGTCTTTGTCATTTTTATTGACCTGCTTTTTAAAGGCCATAATTGATAACCGCTTTCTTTTCCCCCTGTGCTAGATAAGGATGAAATCAAAACAGACCGAGATGTATAAACCCACACTAATGTGCGATCTCTGTCCCCAGGAGGACTGTGACCCTCCCATCCACGAGAGCTTGAGCATTGAGAACACCCTGTGGGCCAGCACTGTGGTGGCATCTGGTAAGCAAACAGTCCTTTCCAGCACCAAATTTCTTTTATCGAAATTGAAGAAAAACACCAGCCTCAGAGGTCTGAAATATTCATCGGCAGGTCAAATATCGTTCTAGTTTATTGTGTTGTAGAAGAGTGTGCCGCTGATACCGAGTCGATCGGCCAGCATCACTCAAGACCCCCTTCGCTCTACCGTTTGTTTGTCATTCGAGACCACCAGACTCATCTGCTACTATTCAAACAATCTCATGAGCAGAGAAATATGAGGAGCCGTTAATGGGAAGCCAAAGTGTCTGGCTTTTTGCAGGCCTGTCCCTGCGGTGTCAATGAAACGTGTCCCAGAAGAACAGGTCCGAGATCGGTTTTTGCCGCTACGCTTTCTTCGACATCTCCTAGGGGTCTGTTGTTTAGAATCTGATCCCAGTCCAACAATAATAGCTGGCCTATTCCTTCAAGCGGCGTGCGTTTGTGCCAGCGATCGGCCCTTCATTGATCTGTGGTTACCCCAGTCTTGGTTCTCCTGGGGTTTCCAGAGGTTCTTCTTATTCCCCAGCATGGTGTGACCTTCAGCCCAAGAAAGTCCTTCCATATCTCACCACAAAACACCGTCTGGTGACGTCATCCCGCCCAAGTGAGCAGACCCAACACAAAACACCATGGGGCTAGAAAGCGATATGCCCTGTAGTCCTAACCCATTAAACACCCCCTTGGGATCAGCCTAGGTTTCGTTGCTTTCCAAACACGAAACGATATGTCAAGCTTAAAGAAATTGAGAAATATTGAAGCTCACTTGCAGTACACTTTATATTGTGTTACCGTGTTTAAATGAAAGTTCCTCGTTTAGTGGCGAGGCTGCATACTCTATCCCTAATTAGTTTACTTTAATGAATCAGTCCATTACCAAAGCTGCACCATTGATCTGACTATAATAGGCCTCATTGTAACAGTTTATTTCTGGGTGTCCCACATATTGAATCATTTGTCTGAGTCTCGGCTGCATCCGTTAACTGGAAACGCACTTTTTGAGCTAATTGTTCATTAGGCCGGCCTTAAACACACGGCATGTTTATTTATTACCATCCGTTTACAATCAGTCATTCCGTTTGTCTTTTATCTTTCAGGTACTGTCATAGGTGTGGTCATATATACGGGAAAAGAGACGAGAAGCGTGATGAACACTTCACAGTCTAAAAACAAGGTAGGTTTGTTAGTCTGTTAATGCATGAAACCTAAGTTCCTTTAATTTGTTTTCTTCAGAATTCACAATTTAATGACGTGCAAGTATGAGCTGTATTTACAGTTATATTGTCAATATCCACTAGACGTCATCCAGGGGACTGTTTTTTTTTTCTTCTCTTTCTCTTTTAACCTTTCGATATAGACTTGAAACAGACCGAATAAAAATAGCGAACAGTTGAGGTGGTTTTCAGCCCTGATCTTAGTGATGAATTTAGACCTGTCGATGTGAAAGGACAACCCCAGAGAGATTAATCTAGAGGGAAATTAACCAACCAAGGGCTTGCGTGACATTTGTGGCAGAGCCTTAATCCTGCAGAATTCCCCTTAATGATTAGATACAGTGGATGTCAATGCTGTAAAAGTAAACTTAAAAATGTCAAATCCCATTACACTCATTACCCCTCCCCTAGCTGACCCCTGCAGTCTTTGGCCTTTTTTTCTATTTTAAACTTATCCACATGGTTCAGAGCTGTACTCGTATGTACAATACTGTTCCAAATAATTTGATAAGATACTTTTAATATTAGTTCCATATGGATATACAAATATATTTAATATATTCATGTAGTTGTAAAATATTTGGAATGATTTATATTTTAACGCTTTTAAAATGCAGTTGAGCATTTGGAGAGGTTTCCTTTTTCCCAGGATTCTTTATTCCTGAATTCATTAAGAACTTAATAAAAAAAAAAAAAATCTAAAACATTGCTTTCATGAACTGATGAATCTTAAACAGTCTATTTTGTTATTTTTTTCAATCATTCCTTTAAAGTTTATATTTTATAAAATATTGGGGATGTCAGGCAGTTCCATATTTGGTATCGTGGCCAATCAAGCATTTTTCATCTGTATTGTTTCTCTAAAGCCTGATCTTATTTTAGCATGGCTGTCACACGGGTCTTGTCTAGTAGGTGGAAGAAACTACATGTTGAACAGTGAACAAAAGCAAAAGAAGCTTGTATATGTGTAATGCTTCACACACACATTTGCGCTTCCATGTAATGCATGTAAAAATCACTTAAGGCATTTATTTACTGTTTATCTGCCATCAAGCTGAGATACACAGACGTGTTTCTGTGGGTTGGGATTTTTAAATGTATTTATTTATTAATTTATTTAATTTTATTTATTTGTTTTTATTATTTTTTTTCCCCCTGAAGTTTTCACAGATGTATCTGCTATTTTTTTTATTTATTATTTTTTATTATTCTGTGAGTCATCAGTGGTGGATGAAGTACATTAGTCAAATTCTTTAGTCAAAGTGCAGATACTCTAATATAATATTACTGCATTACATTTAACAAGTACTTCTTTACAATTTCAATAAGTATAAAAATGAACCAAATTTGGTTCTGTAGGGCCAATGTCCTGCAGAGTTTATCTCAAACTTGCCTCAATGCACCTGTCAGGATGTTTCTAGTATGCTAAGACCTTGATTAGCTGGTTCAGATCTGTTAAATGAGGGTAGAAGCCAAAATATTCAAAACAGTGATCCTCCAGAAGCAGGATTGGACCCCCCGCATTTACTAAACTATCAAAAGTATAAAGTACTTATTTATTTAGCAAGAAAGCATTTTATTACAATCCATGTCATACACTGGTAATTGCTACAGGTAATTGATGATAATTCTAGTGTGCAAATCTTAACTAAGTGTAACCTAAATATACCATATAGATAAGAATATAAAAATGAGTAAAAACAAAATGTGCTAACAAATTTCAATATACAATAAAAAAGCAAATGTTACAGCAGTGAAAAAGATTCATGGCCATTTGTGTTATTTAAACATTGTTTAATTTGTTAAATAAAATGTGTGCCATTCAGGCATTTCATTTACAATAATGCTTTCTAAAATTTGGCATCAGCCGCTTGCTTTTCTTAGTCAGAACAAAACTGCAGTTGGATTAACCCAAAATTAATTATATTTCATGCTTAACCACTATGAAGACATACAGTCATGTGGGAAAGTTAGGACACTTTATGAAATTACATTTTGTTTTCCATATCAGGACATAATTTATTTATTTGTTTGTCAGGTCTTAAAATTAGGAAAATAAAACCCTCAGATGAACAACAACATATAGCATTAACAATAATGTGCCATGCACTGCTAATCAAATGCCTGAACTCATCATCAGCAGAAGTTTTAGCATTTTGTTGGTCTGGAGCCTCCAGGTGTGTATAAACACAATGCCCATCCCACAGCTTAAGCTGAGACAAAAATGGGTCATGCAACACGACAATGAAGCAGCAAATTTACAACAGCTGAAAAAGAAATAAAAAAGCAAGGTGTTGCAATAGTTTAGTCAAAGTTCAGATGTCATCCTGTCTAAAATGCAGTGGCAAGAGCTGTGCAAAAAAAACTTCAGAATGATCTGACACTGATAAAGTCGTACAGAAAGTTATTACTTTAAGTAATTACTGCTAAAAGTGGAACTACATGCATCTGAATCATATGGTACCTGTTTGTCACCCATAGCTTTTCATCTGAGGTTTTATCTTCCAAACTTAAATACCCGTCAATGACCATATAGTTTTTATTATTATGTCCTAATATAGAAAACTGTAAAGTTCAATAGGGTGTCTTTTCACTGGAGTCTAACTTTTCACATGACTCCATATCAGAGTCAGTGGCAGATTCCAAAAGAACTGTCCAAGGTTTTTTTTTTTTACCTGACATATTCCACGAATGTAAAACCCCAGTGGAAAACAGACCAATAAGAACGCAATACTGATTATTGCTTACTCACAGGACTATTCATTAGCACACCCTAAGATTTGCATGTACTTTAGGTCATGTTCTACATCATCTGGACCTAACGAGCAGCCACACCATCAGGCGCTCAGCAGCCAAAACACAGACTGATATGTTGCACATGGGATCATTAATATGCATGCCCCAGGCTGCATTTTGAGATAAAAAAAATAAAAATGTACTCCCTCGTTTATAAGTTTAGCAAAGTTTATATTAAACTTACCATGTATGAGGGACTGAAAACAGGAGAATGTTTGGGAAACCTGTGTGGAAACAATCATCACTTCTAGTGTTTAATTTGTCAAATTAAATTCATCATCCAATTAAGTGCATTCATTTAATCAGTTTAGTGCCCATCATTTTATTAGCCATCACCCCGTGTGCTAAATATCAGCAACACAAAACCCACCCGAGAAAGCCATCATGGTTAACCACTCTTCTTCATGTCATGAAGTGTTTCAGAGGCTGTCATGGATGCTGCGAGATGTGTGTGTGATAGCAGCAGCTCTTGCGGAGCTCATAGCTCTACCATGTTCTGTGTGTGAGAGTGGAATTCAATATCTCAAGGAGATGATGTCAGAGGTGCCAATACAGGGAACGAGACGGGGCGGGAAAGTCGATACGACTCCGCAAAAGTCACTGAGAACGTTTTCGCCTCTTATAATCTGTTGTGACATTCCTCACACAAAGCTCTAAGCTCTCACTAGAAGCTGCTGACAGCACATAAGCGATCACCTTACACTGTGTGTGTGTGTGTGTGTGTGTCTGTCATTGTCGTAATATGGAGCGATATTCTCTTTGAGGATCGAAGCTTTGGTGGTCTGAGTGATGTGGACAGCCTTCTTCAATGGTCAGATATCACAGTGCTTGAGGTGTTATATTCACTGTTATAAGCAATGTGGATGCTTTTTTTCATTGTATTTTATATTAAGTATTTTAGACAAAGATGTTTACTTTGATTTATTTATTAATTTTTTTACATTAACGTTAAAGGGGTGGTCCATTACGATATAATATTTTAAACTTTAGTTGATGTGTAATGTAACTGTGTGAACATAAACAACATCTCTGAATGTAATATGCTCAATGCAAAGGAAGACATTGACTTTTACAGAGTTAGCTTAGCAAAGCCTACAGCGCACGGAATTTGGGGACTACAAAAAAATACATCCGGGCTAGTGAGAACACAAGGGCTTCCGGTAATGTGCATTCACCTCGCGCACACACCCTGCGCAGCGAAGGGGCGTGGCCAGAGGTGCTGTAATATTAAAGCAGTGAAAGCTAAAATGCCGTCCAAACGCTGCTATTTCCACAGAGCTTGTTCTGTTTCTGTATTTGGGCTTCCAAAGGACACAACACAAAGAGAGAAGTGCTTACAGTTTAATTTTAACTATGTTCCAGAGAAAAACAAAAAACAAAACAAAAGATATAGTGCTAGCATTTGACAAAGGAGAACTTCCAGAATCTCTCTCAGTTCAGTGCTGGATTCGGTTAAAAACTCCTCCAACCGATGAAGCTGTGGATTGTGAGCCACAACCTGTAAGTATTTTTATTTGTTAAAATTAATCAACTACAGGCACAGTTTTTAGCGTTAACGGTATGTTGTAGCGAGAACGTAAACAACAGGAAATTTCTGTCTGAAACAGCGAATTTCTGTCTGATTCAGGCAGCTAACACTGCTAACAGCTGCTCTGACTAGACTGTTTACACAGCGCAAAAGCGCGCGCTTGTAGGGGAGTGACGTGGAGCCAATCGGCGAATCACAGCACATTATGTTAGCGGACCAATCAGAGCCTCTTGAGGGCAGGCCCTTCAGAGGAACTAGGAAATATGACAGTAGTTTTCATGCTAGCTGAGTAGCTGTATATAATCAGAGTAAGATATATGAAAAAATTACGTGATTTTCTACAATTGAAGCATGAGCACACATTGCTTTGCAACTTATAAACACAACCAAGCCTTAAAATTACACTCTGGACCACCCCTTTAATGTTGGTGCTCAGTTGCATATATTTTCTAGTACATTTTGTAAATCTATATTTTGTTTTGTATCTTTGTAGCAATTATTCATTCATTCATTCATTTTCTTTTCGGCTTAGTCCCTTTATTAATCTGGCGTCCACACAGCGAAATGAACCACCAACTTATCCAGCATATGTTTTACGCAGCGGATGCCCTTCCAACCCATCACTGAGAAACATCCAAACACACTCATTCACACACATACATACACTATGGACAATTTAGCTTACCTAATTCACCTATACCACATGTCTTTGGACTGTGGGGGAAACCGGAGCACCCGGAGGAAACCCACACGAACACGGGGAGAACATGCAAACTCCACACAGAAATGCCAACTGACCCAGCCGAGGCTCGAACCAGCGACCTTCTTGCTGTGAGGCGATCGTGCTACCCACTGTGCCACCGTGACACCCTTGTAGCAATTATCTATTTTATATATATGTTAAGAACTGTAGATGCTTATTTGGATTTTTTAATTCAGTTAGACCTTTTTTACATTTATTTTAAGCTGTACGTACATGCCGTGCAAGCTATACGACTGGAAGACGTCAGTAAAGTTTGCAGAAGTGGAAGGAGGGTTGATACTGGAAAATGATGCGAGTCAGATTCAAATTCTCTGTGCACCACAGCTCAGTAACCAACAGGCCATGGCTCAGTGAAAGTATTTTTAAAACTCCTAAAAGGTTTTTGTGTGGATGTGTGATGCAAAAAGCTATTTAACAAATGAATCAATATTTGAATTTCATATATTGATTTGAGTTATTTAATAACGCGAGAAGGGTTTTTTGCAAGGTCTTCGGGCAATTGGTCAATTTAGTGGCCTATTTAGCATGAAAGTATGTTATGACTAACCAATCAGAATCAAATATTCGAGTCCGTTGTGAACATACTGTCTGAATATGAAAAATTCACCTTAAGTTCAGTCATATCAGTTTTAAATGTTTGTTCGTTAAAGTGAATAAAAGTTCTCAAGGCCTCCTCTGCGGTTCTGCACAGTGGACTGCATGTTCCATTTAGCTGTATTGCATATCCAGTTTCTGGAGCGCTAGTATAATGCCATATTGTTGTAACAGCCTCCGTATACTTGATGGATTTCAACCGATGAATATTCATTATGCAGGCACAAAGTCGTCATCAAATTTCACACACAAAACATACAGGCAGCGAGGGCAGGTTGAATCATTCCTTTCACTTTAAACGAGGCCCGGATGAATAGAGTAAAATATGCACTCTCGATTCATTGATAGCATCTTCAGCTTGAGGTAATTGAGTCGCTTTTTCCTCTCGGCCTGAATGAATAACGGCTTCACCCGATCCCCGGCCAGCTTTGCAAAATTCAGCCTCAGCATTGTTTTGCCCCCATAAAGGGGGATTCCTCCCTTTCAGCTGGGGAACTATGTCTTCTGTCTTAATTTTTCTTCATTTTAATCCTTCCATTCCCCCCTTTTTCCTCACTAGCTGAAGCATGAAGCTCGGAGTGGGGTGGCAGGCCATCGGAGGGGTTTTAAACTACAGCTGATAAATCAGACAGCAGCTCTTCTCTCCCAGTGTCTCCCAGTTTACTCAGTCCTCCAGAGACTGTGGGTGTTGGGTGTGCATAGCCAGTTGGGGGATTAATTTTGCTTGCATTTATTTTTTTTTTTTGTCTTTTCTGTTCAATTTGTCCATCCCCCTCCCCCCCGTCTCTTTCACGCAGATTCCTTTTCTCAGGGGACGGTGTTATGTGTTGCTGTTTTTATTAGCACACTGCCTAGATGAAAGGCCTCAGTGTTTTCGCGCAGGCCACGCTGTCGGCTCTCGCCAGTGGGAAACAAGAAAAACTTCTTTTTTGACATCATTTTCCCACATATTCCATTGGCTGAGGGGACATACTTGAGAGAAAGAGGGGAAAACTCTGGCTCTTTTGTCAGGGGGCCGTTTCTATGAAGAGGCGTTCTGCTTTTATTTTTCCGGTTTTGCCTCCTGTGCTTTTCAGAGAGAGAGAGACGACAACAGCAGTGAGCTTCTTGGTTAAATGCCTCTCATCTCTTCTCTCCTCCACATACACCATTAGCATGAGAAAAGGTCTGCAGTCTGGAACAGACCTGGGGGGCATTGATCAGGGCCGGCTTATGGGCAGGTTGTTTTATTTTTCATAAGAGTAACATTTCGGATCACTCCAGATGAGAGGAACCCTCAAGGTTCTTGCTCTCAGAGGGGATATCGCATGCTTTGGCTGAGAGCACTTTAACCAAATGCTCATTCATTTTTGGGGACTTTTTGTGTGCATTCTAAAGAGTTGATTTAAAAAAAAAAAAAGGCACAAAAATGTTATGATAAATAAATAATTAAAAATCCTGCTTTGTATTAAAGTTTCCCAGGATTAAAATAATACATTTTTATGAATATTTTAGTATTTTATATGTATAGAGAGATGGTCTATGTATAATACATATTGGAATATTCATGAAATTAATATTATACAGTATATTATATAATTGTATATACAATAATGTACAATCAGCCAGTATTTATTGCAAAATACATCTCGACAGGTTGACCAAGACCCTAGTGCAAAGAGATTGAAGTATATGGAAAAAAAAACAAAAAACTTTAAATGTCATTTGTAAAAAGTGACCCAAATTGGATCACCTTAGAGAATAAGGGGATACAAGAGTTGGAAGACTTGTATATTGAAGATCTGTTTGCAAGCTTCAACCAGCTGATTTCCGCATTTAACTTACACAGATCAGACTTTTTCCGATACTTCCAACTATGTGATTTTGCAAAAACATGCACAACTTCATTCCCACGTATCCAAAATAGATAATAAAATGTGTTTACAGACTCCGTGTAACCTCACCTTACATGTTATGATAAATTGGACTCATTGACCTTGAGGCAGTTCAGCAGAGCCAAAATCACAATAACCAAGAAGTCTGTAGCTATCATCTTTATTTATCTTGCTACTCCTTAACTATAATGATCAACATAAGCACATTATTGTTTATTTTATTTATTTACTTATTTAATGTAACTGTTTTGTATTGGATTTAATTCATTTATTTATTGTTGTCTGTTCATTCATTTATCTGACATTTTTTGATTGCAAAGCCATAACACCATATAATCATGCATTCTTGATTGTTGCTGGTTTTCCCTGTTGGGAAGAGGTAAAATTTGTTATTTTTACTGTTGATCATCAATTGCATTGCAAAAAAAAAGCTTAGTTTCTGCCTTAAAATCATATGGTTATATGAGTATAGTGTGTGAGAATGTGAGAGTGTGAGAGAGACTTTTGCGCACTTACCTTGATATGTTTAAGAAAATAAAAAATAAGCCCCTCAGCTCTCAGAACATAGTAAACATAGTAAGTGTATTTATGCATGCACACTATAATTTGTTGTGTTACTTCATAGAACTTCATATACAAATTGGAAACGTTTTTGCACAGGCGTATCTAAAGGGTTAATAGTGCCTGATTAACTGATGATCAACATTAAAAATTTAAAGTTTTACCTCTTCCCAACACCACTAATCAAGAATGCATGATTATTTGGTGTCATGGTTTTGGAATCAAAAAATGTTGTTATAATTGAAGTCAATGGGGCAAAAAAGCCACGAACATAAAGAAAGGGTAGTCAATTTGAACAGTACACAAATGTTAAAAAAGGAAAATTGCACATTTGTATACACTGCTATTCACTTGTGTTCCATAAATAAAGTTTATATTAAAAAATGTAATTTGTAAACACTGTCAATTCATGTATAGTAAAAGGAAGAGCATGCATTAGTTTTAATTTCCTGTGGTCTTTGTTTTTTGCTAAGCATAAAATTATGAAAGAATTTGGATTATCCCAGACTCTCTCATCTGTTTCTCTTCAGGTTGGACTGTTGGACCTGGAGTTAAACCGCCTAACCAAAGCACTGTTCCTGGCTCAAGTGGTTCTGTCTGTTGTCATGGTCGCTTTGCAGGGATTTCTTGGGCCCTGGTTCCGAAACCTCTTCCGTTTCGTTGTTCTGTTTTCATACATCATCCCTATTAGGTACTATTAGTGTTTTATCACTCAGATTGCACTAATGTTAAAATATGACACTATTAATGTGAAATATTGCATGTGTGTAGTTTAAGAGTAAACCTGGACATGGGGAAGTCAGCGTACGGTTGGATGATTATGAAAGATGAGAATATTCCTGGCACTGTGGTTCGGACAAGCACCATTCCAGAAGAGCTGGGCCGTCTGGTCTACCTGCTCACAGACAAAACAGGTACTTTTAAACGTTTTTGTTATAGCTCAAATAAAACTTTTAAGATTATCTACTCATAATCTCACATTTTTAATTATACTTTGCACTTCTGTTTTGAGGAACTTCCATTTGAAAGAACTGAATGTAATCATTTTAAATAATATGGTTGTGCTTCAAATAATCCAGTATATAGTGCATGGTGAAAAGGAAGGGATAGGAACAGTACTTTATGCTTGGTTAACATGACATTAACATTATACTAGTATCTCAAGCACATCAGTGGCCAAAAATGCTCTTTGAGTTCAGTGTGTTTTGTTCCCAGATTATTTTCACTTTGTATTCCCTACAGTAGCTACAGTAATGTTCAGCACTTCTGGTATATTGCTGCAGAAAAAATGCTGTTTTGAGTTTTTAAGGTTATTTATGGTCTGCTGAAAGAAACTTATTATTTTGATAAGTTGCTTTTTGACATTTGATAGATACTATGAGGAGGAAAATGCCACTTCACTGTACCAAGTTTTTGAAATGCTTCACTGCTTGTTTACAGTTTAAAAGACATTAATTCAATTCAATTCTATTTTATTTGTATAGTACTTGTCACACTAATTATTGTTCCAAAGCAGCTTCACAAATGGTGCATGTTATTACATTACAATCCAAATTTAAAATATTAAGACATTTTTAGACAGTTAAGGTGTTGTGAATAGGGGGACAGTACATCTGTCAAGTGTATATACAGTTAACAATACGATGCACTTTTTTTTCAATAGAAATATGCTCCCATAATCCATACAAAACATTATGGGTGTTGATAAAAGGTGGATACCAGAAATATTTCTGGCTTTATATCTGGCTGGGATTGGCTTTTATTTTATTTTATTTTATTTTATTTTATTTTATTTTATTTTATTTTATTATTTTTATTTTATTTTTTTATTTTATTCACTTATGTTATTAGCCTATTTTATTATCCTATTTTATTTTATTAACCTATTTTATTTTATTTTATAAACATATTTAATTTACCTATTTGTATTGTATTGTATTGTATTAACCTATTTTAACCTTTTTTTTTAATTATTATTTTGATTTTAATTTTATTTCAGTCTATTTTATTTTAGTTACCTGTTTTATTTAATTTTATTAACCTGTTTTTTTGCCTATTTTTATTTTATTTTATTTTATTAACGTACTTCTTTTTACCTATTTTATTTAATTTTATTTACCTATTTAATTGTATTTTATTTTACCTGTTATATTTTATTTATTAATTTTTTTCCTATTTTATTTCATTTTACCTATTTTATTTTACCTATTTTACTTCGCCTATTTTATTTCTCCTCTGTTCTTCTCTGTGTTGAAATCACTCTGGCCGTCCGAAAGCTTTTATAATAACAATTGATTTCTTTCCTGATCTTAATCTTTGTGTGATGTTTTTCAAGGCACTCTGACCCAGAATGAGATGGTCTTCAAGCGCCTCCATCTCGGCACTGTGTCATACGGAACGGACACAATGGATGAGATCCAGAGTCACATCATCCAGTCCTACGCTCAGGTGTCTTTCATTATTCACTTTCATTATACTGAAAACTTCAACAGCTCCACATCCTCCACAAACTGCTGTCGCTGTGTGTGTGCGTTTTGTGCCAACAGCTGGGTGACACGATGTTAAAGCCACAGTAGCAATTGATTTTCATGCTCCACGGTCCTTCATTACTGTGATGATGGAGTGGCAGGCAGGTTTGAAATGTACCCATGATATGAGCGATCATAGCCTTATTATATCCCCCCCTCAGGACGTGTCAGAGTCCGTGTCCAACAACTTGTGTGAAATTGAGTTCGACAGGAATCAATAAACATAATGTAATTTACAGCTTAACATGCTTTGCTGTGCACAAGGCAGTTCTTGCTCCGATTCTCTCTGGAGTGTTATGAGTATAAAGAAATTGCTATTAAAACAGCTGTTGTTTTGCAGAGGGCAAACCCCATCGTCTCATTCGAGACAGGGTGAGTGTACAGACAGATCATGTCGGACCTGCTGGGATTTGGAGCTCAAATTGTTTTCTGAAATGTCCAAATCTGATATTTCTTGTGTATGGGGTTCAGTTCAGTTCACAGCCTTAAGTTCCCCAGCATTTTCTGACACTTTTTTAATAGTCTTGTGGCTTAGATTTTCTGTGAAGTTAGACTTTGAAGATGAAGTTGGTCAGGTTTGTGACAGTAATTTAGTTACAAAGGTGAGAAAATGAACATTCAGACAAATGTTTTTTTGGCTGTTTAATATTGCTGTGGCTTAAAATCGTTCCATACTATAAATATGAAGTATTTTTGCAGCAATTAACACATTTATAAAAATGAACACAGAGAGAACTGTAAAACTATTGCAGAAATTGTAGCTCAAAATCTTAAATTTTATGAAAAGGTATTCTTTAAATGGTCATGAAACCCTTGACTAGATTTTATGAGATTTTCACAGATTTATGCGTATTGAACATCAATTAAGACTATGTTAGCATCTGTTAGCTGTAATTGGAGGGAAAAACTGACGGGTTGCAACAATATATGCTTATCATGGTTCGGTTTTAGGTCACAGTTTCTGGCAAGCAACTCTACAACTCTACAAGCAAAATACAGTACAAAATGAATACAATATAGCAAAAATAATACTGAAATAAACAGTGCTTATCAAGTTTTTCATGAACCTAACAGTAGATTTCAATATAATCAGATATAACATTGCATAATGTGTATATAGGCCTAATTTTCACTCTATAAATGAAATAAAGGTTAACCATTATTGAGCTAGCTATTCAGTCAAGAGCATATTAAAAACACAAACAGCAGGGACCATATGTTTTTACTTTAAGATGCAGCACAGATGCAGCACAATGAGAAAGTTACAGAAAAAATTTCCAGAATGTTTACATTCCAAGGCATAACTGATTGAATGTTTGTTGACATAATTATTGGTGATAACTGAGTCTTACCATTGAGAGGTAATATTTAATTTACTTAAACTTAAACATCTCAGATCTCCCGCGTGTGTCCCATGTGTGGCTCACGCTCTGACATGCTGATATTAACACATTTTCATTTTCAGGTGATTATCTCCTACTTTAGTGCTTACCGATGGGACATTTACTCACAGGGAGCAATGTTTCAGCATATGGACATGCTTTCTAACGTGCACAGAGCCAGTTCAGAGATTAATTAAAGGAATAGGGGAAATTCAAAACCGAAAAACGAAATATCCATGACTGTTGTTGTATCGTTCAATATTATTGAGTATTGTGGCATCCCTACCACTGATAACCCCTAATTTCATCTTCCATTTTTAAAATCTATATGGGTGCGGCGTCATTGGTGGTGGCATTTAGGCGTAGGACAGCGAGTACTATGATGAGGCGTTGGTGTCTAATTATAAATCAGACACACTTTGATATGCTTCTTTATGGTGTTAATGAACAGTCTACTTACTTTGGTTAAATTTCTCAATGCTAGTGTAAATAAAGCCTCTTTTTTAAATAAAACAAAGCGACCTGTTTTGGTTCATGTCCCTTTAAATGATAATGTGCTGCTGTTCACCCCAGGGGCGAGGCCTTACATCTGTCAATTCTGATAATAAAGTAATTGATTTAACAAGGTGTGAAATGATATGTGTGAACTGACTAAATATTAGCTAGCTTGAGCAACTGTTTGTTTAAATTAGATTGTATAATAATACTGAATTATAATACTGAATTATGCTACATAAAGCACACTTGCAGAAAACAGTTGACAGAACAAAATGGTTAATTGATTCTCTGCCAGTAGATAGCGCTTATTGATCAGTAATAACTCCATCATGAACACTGAGCTGTTCTGCAGAAGCTAATTTACATGGCAAATGCATCCACGTAATCTAACACATTAACGTGAAATCAGCTGAAGCACAAGTATATTGAATTAAGCACATTTATTTACATAAAGTTTAGATATTTAATAACTGGAAGATCATCTACATACGTCTTGGAAATATTTTCTGATTTTTTTTTTTTTTTAAACGTGTCAAATACAAACGATCGCCGTAACTGTATTAGACGGTAAACGGACCAAAAGACAAACAAAGAGTTTTTATTTAATACTAAAAACAACTTAAACGCGTTTATTAGAGCCTATTATCATACCTCGCACACTGCTCATTCTATTACTTATAATGTCCTTTCTTGACCAGCAAATCAGAACAGTCAGGACAGCACTTCTAGTTTCGTTTTTTAGAGTTGTTCTGCCTCAGCTTAGTCAAATCCAGCCAAATAAAGAAAAAAAAAAAAAAGTGCAGTCGAGGGGGACTTAAAATTTTATTGACAAACAATTACTAAAGGATGCTGTTAATCGTCAACATTAAATTTCATTCTTAATTCATATATATCATATATTAATTACATGCTTTTTATTTAAGATTATCCACAATCAAAACATTTTTTTGGCCAGCCTTCAGTTTGAGTGGGCCAGTACCAACCTGGCCCTTTTGTAGCCTTGCCACTGGTTCATGAACGGCTGATACTGATCCATTCTTGAGGTAGCAAAACCAGTGCGCCACATACTCAGTGCTCAACCAAGCCTCAAGCTTCTACTGACTCTCATCAGTATGGCTCACATAAAGGAGTATTTGAAACTAATTCCACATTATAATAACAAAATCTAAGATCCTGTTAAAGCATCATGGCTTGACAAGAACATAGGTTGACATTGCAGCCCACCATTATCAATGTAAAACATATTCAGTCAAACATCTATGCATATTAAAAGTGACAATGCTGACAAAGGCACTGATGTTAGCTGCTTTGCTATCTGTTTACAAAAAGAGGTGGGAACATTTAAAGAACTCGCTAGTTATTTCTAAATCGCCATGAAATTCAGATCATATTATCAGGTCATATTATGTCACATATTTTCACTCAAACAGTTTATAGCAAAGTGGCTTCGTGTTCTCTTTTCAACTTTTCTCAGTTTCTAGTAGGATTGAGATGGACTTTTCCCACCAGTTAACTGATGTGTGACAACACCGGAAATACTGGTATCACTGGGGGCAGGGAGCTGTTAGCTCCTAAATTCTGTGCCCTATTTAATTACTTTAACTTTCGATTTAGTGACAATTGGGTATTACTTGCCTGTCTTGATGACAGCAACAAAAGAACACAATAACAAACTCACTTAGGTTTTTCATCATTTTTTTTGGTCCGCTCCTTTTGGCGGCTGCTCATTTTTGTCTCTCGGGTTGAGCTAAATGCGATCTCCTGTTCCTGCTATCCTTAACATCACACTTAAGGTGGTTTTACATGGAACATGGCGGTAGTGTTTTTAAGTGGGAAAAATGAGGCAAGCTTAAAAATGCAAGTGTTAGGTACCATTTAGATTTTAGCAAATACAAATAGGACGTTGTTGATTGTAACTATGGTGATGGTGATGTATGCGCCATGCTCGACAGCACAAAACTGCTGATGCAGCTGAATGGCAATTCCTCCCCTTCTGAAACAGAACTAAATCATTTTTATTACTATAAAACAAAAACTAAATGATGGTGATGAATGTGGCAGACACAGCAGAAACCTAACTTAATCCAAAAAAATTCTGAAAGTGAAAATTTCACTCTGTCACCTTTCAAAGGCTAAATGAGTAAATATAAATTTGGAACACAAAGGTTTAGATATTTAAATATTTCTAAATGTAAAAATAAAATCTACGTTTGCTGTGGTGTATGTATAAAATATATACAAATATTGCACATATTATTAGAATATATTTTAGAACATTTTGGAATAAAATGTTTTAGTAAAATTAAAGCTGTATGTCTACAGATTTTGTTTAAATGCTATAATAATTACATGCAAATGACACCGATGTCACAATATCACCACAAAACACACCTAAAAATATGGAACACAGACTGACACATTTTTTTCCAGTTATTTGTGTTCTCTCAACATTAGAAAAATATTTAATCTTAAAATA
The DNA here is from genome assembly GCA_903798115.1 of Danio jaintianensis. Lineage (NCBI taxonomy): Eukaryota > Metazoa > Chordata > Actinopteri > Cypriniformes > Danionidae > Danio > Danio jaintianensis. The sequence continues at coordinate 10,485,255 of CAIGQV010018201.1, read as the reverse complement.
GTGTAAATTATGAGTTTGTAGTAGAAGTGTTTAGTGTTAGATTTTACGCTTTTGAATGAAATCTAATATATGACTTTGAAATATATATGATTGGGAAGTTTAATAGTGTTGTCTTTACATTTTTAATTGTCAGTTGTCTTTTTTGTGGCTTAAATAAAATTAATTATTGTGAAATTGAAACTTCTATCAATGTACACACAAATTATATATTATTTTAATTTTTTGTCAATTATGAATTGTTCAGCTTTGTGTTATTTCACTCAAGTTGTAATGTTTTTCTTCCTACATAAAAAATTACAAATCAAATTAAAAGATATATTTATAGACAATGTCAGTTTTACATATTTTATTTTATTCATTTTTTTTGACACATTTAAAAAAAAAATTATATTATAATTGTCTTTAAGCTTAACCTTAAAGTCACTATTAGGTAACTGCCTTAAAAACTGAAGGAGAAAAAAATCTCTAATCAATGCTTCATTCCCAGTTGCAGCTTGCTAACTGTACATCATCTTAACACACATTTACTCTACATATTTACTTCAGCACATACTTGAGAAGCAGGAAGCAAGTGTGAGGTTTTAAGAGCGATCCAGCAGTAGAGTGTTTTTATATGTACCTGCGTCTGCTATCGGTGGCTGTGTGCGGGTTGTCATCTCTTCAAGCTCTGAGGAAAGAGGAGTTTATCAAGACAAATCTCCTGCTTCACTGGAGCACAGCAACCCCTGTCAAACACACACACACACACACACACACACACACCAAGACTCACAGCACCGCTTATGTAAATTGATAAGTTTCAGAGACACTGTGGGATTTCGACGTGCTTGTGTGGGGAGACACTGATGAAATCTTCACGCTTTTTTGCCCAGAGAAAGAGCACAGGAAGATGAATTAACACAATACACTTCTGACCCCAGTCCCACAGGTCTTAGACTACACATTACCTTATCAGATTTGGACACAATTTAACTGATTTTGGATTATGTTGGACTGAGGCCTTTGTGATACGGTTATTTCTTTGTTTTGTGAAAGAAAAGGTTGAGATTTATTAGATGTTTTATATATCTATATGTTTGAGTATAGGCGACACGGTGGCTCAGTGGTTAGCACTGTCGCCTCACATCAAGAAGGTTGCTGGTTCGAGTCCCAGTCAGTTGGCATTTCTGTGTGGAGTTTGCATGTTCTCTGCGTGTTTGTGTGGGTTTCCTCCGGGTGCTCCAGTTTCCCCCACACCCCAAAGACATACGGTATAGGTGAATTAGATTAACTAAATTGTCCGTAGTGCGTGTGTGTGAATGTGAGAGTGTATGGGTGTTTCCCAGTACTGGGTTGCAGCTGGAAGGGCATCCGCTGTGTAAAACATATGCTGGATAAATTGGCGGTTCATTCCATTGTTGTGACCTCTGATGAATAAAGGGACTAAGCCGAAAGAAAATGACTGAATGAATGTTTGTGTATATTGTATTGTGAGAAATTAACAGACCACTCAGAAATTCCCTGGTTTCTTTGGATTTGCGATTTTATAGTTATGAGTAATAATAATAATAAAAATTTTCTGGTTGAATAAAATAAAGTTTAAGTCAGAATTTGCCAGGGGTATGAATCATTTTGGGCTTGAATGTTTTATTATTATTATTGGGTTTTTTTTTATAATTCAACTTTTTTTATTGTTCAGCAGCCAAAGAACACACTTCACACTACACATCCTCACGGCTTTCCATTAGTTACATATGATACATATTCAGCCACCTGTCAACACCAGGAAAATTCAACTAAGAAAAACAACATATAGTAAACATACATGGAAATTAAGGTTGTAGTACCCTTGTAAGACATACTCATTTATCCTAATTTTAAACTTGGCCAGAAATTATCCCAATTTCTATGCACTTCTCCCTCATTATTTAATCTTCCCAGCATACACTCGTATGATGCAATTTCAATCATCCCATTGATCCACTCTTTCATTTTTGGCATTCTGGGACACTTCCAATTATGTAAAAACATCCTAGCAGCTGTGATGCATCCAATCTTGAGAAGAATAAAGGATTTCTTTTAGCTATATTAGGTATCATTAGTTTGTCACCCAGAAGGCATAGCGGTGGCTCTACTATTATTATTATTGTTATTTTTAATACATATTTTTATATATTGTCCTGTCAACTACTCATGACATTCTTTAAATTTAACATGAAAGTGTTGACATTTTAGAGCATTTTTTTTTTACATAGCACATAAGGTGCTATTTTTCCAGACATTTTTGTAGTAATTTTTAGACAACACAGTTGACCTTTCTGACATTTAATTTTTTTAATTTGAAAGAAAGTTGGTAACACTTTATAACTACACACTTCGATTAATTTATTAGTAAATTATGAGTACATTTTTAGCTCATCATTTAAGCATTAACTCTTAATAGACATTAATAAGCAATTCATAAATTCAGCTACAAATGCTGTATTCTTGACTTATAAACACACACATGTGCTTAATGATTGTATTTTCATGCTTGATCTTATCTTAAAAATATAATTACTGTACAGTTTAAACATTATGCTGAAAAACATAACTGCTAAATAGCAGGAGTGTCAAAATTAGGGCTGCACAATTTTGGAAAAAACTGACATTGCGATATTTTGTTTTTCTGCAATACATTTTGTTTTTCTACAATGTATATATTTCGATATGATTTCACCAGATGACCCTATTTTGGAAAGAATTCCTAATTTTATATTGATTAGAATAATTTGTAGGGGAGTGCCTCTGCATAAAATATACAAAATAAATTAAAGCACAGATGAAAACAACAGAAAAAAATTACAAAATGACATAAACCATGCTTTATGGTTTTCAGTTGGAGTTTCACAGTGTTGAAGTATAGATATTCAATGATCAAAATGTACAAAAAAAAAAACTGCATTATCCTTACTGTATTAAATAATTAAACACAATTTATCTTTGTTAAAATGGTAAACTTTATCATTTGTTGTGCCCAAATGGTTTAAATTCACATGAAATATTACAGCCGCAGGCCTTAAAAAACACATCTAAATAAAAGACTCATATTATTTGATTAGAGTTAAACTTGCAATGACTCCACTAATCACATGTTCTGAACTGTGTTTTCTGGTTAATTATATAGTTATAACTCAACATTGCAGATCCTGCGATGTGACTAATGCAGATTGCGATATTGATACTGAAATGATAAATTGTGCAGCCCTAGTCAAAATACAACATTTTTTTGTACATACAATAAATTTGATAAAGCAGTAATATAATAATTTAACAATACAACAATATAATAAAACATTTCAGCATTATTCAGCAGTTTAAACTGTACAATGATTTTATTTAGTTGTATCTTGAAAATTTTTATTCATTTTCTTTTTCTGTTTCGAATATAACTGAGCCTTTATTTGTCATTTATATGGGGTTTAAAAATCATAAATAGACTTCACTTTAGATGAGCTGGCTAAAATGTAAGAATTTGTGTTAATAAAGGATTTATTAACACAAATAGTAACTAGTAATTAATTAATACCTGAAAAACAAGATATACAGTTTAAATGTGCAATTGAATAGTTTGTCAATCATTTAAACAAGAAACAAATACTATATTTTTTATTCAAACCCATGCCTAATAAATGTAGAAAATCCTAAACTTTTTCCATAGCTGTATATACAGAGTTTGGGGTAAAATGTAAAAAATAAATAAATAAAATACCCAGAAAACACTATTTTGACATTTCTTCTGTTTTTCTCCAGGTGAGCTCAGCACAATCTAATGGCAGTAGTGCGAGTTCCACACCATCCCATAAACCACAGCCGCCAGCACCGAAGGTCCGCAAGAGCGTGAGCAGCCGGATACACGAGGCCGTGAAAGCCATCGCCCTCTGCCATAATGTTACACCGGTATACGAGTCTCATGTTAGCGGTGGCAACGCAGAGCCAGAGAGCACAGAGGCAGACCAGGACTTCAGCGACGACAACCGCACTTACCAGGCCTCAAGTCCTGACGAGGTAAGAATGTTGGGATGTCCTGAAAGGAATTTTTATAATTTTTTTTACATTATTAGTTAACAGTTTTTTATTTAACATTAATAATATATATATTTTTCCCAGCTTACCTTTTTAAAAATAATTTTCTTGAACAATTTCAGTGCATTTTTTGTTGTATTTAATTCAGTTTATTTAATTTAAAGTTAATATATTTATACATACAGTTTAAGTCAAAATGATTTTTTCTTCTTTCTTTTTATAAATATTATTTGTTTTATTTCAGCTGGAATAAAAGCAGTTTAAATTTTCTTTTTAAACCATTTTAAGGTCAAAATTATTAGCCCGCTGAAGCAATGTTTTTTTTCTATTGTCTACAGAACAAGCCATGGTTATACAATGATTAGCCTAATTACCCCAACTTGCCTAGTTAACCTAATTAACCTAGAAATTAGTTATTAAAACTATGTTTAGAAATGTGTTCCATTAAACAGAAATTGGGTAAAGAATATACAGGGGGCTAATAATTCAGGAGGGCTAATAATAATTGTATATATTTATATTTGAAGTGGATCAAAACTTTGCATCAAAAGTGTACTAAATCTAAATCCATTCTTTTCTTAGGACAATTTAGAAAACGTTATAAATCCTCTTCAAATGTTGATAAGATTACTGTATATATATTTCATCATGTGCCTTTTTGAAGTCCAAATGTTTGACTTTAAAGTCAACGTTCAGTTCTAAGCAAAAATGCGTAAACAGATAAAAATGTGCACCATCAATGCACATTAAAATTATATAAAAGCATCTATCAAATGCATTTATGTAAAGGAAAACACTGATAGAAGCTATTGACATGGCAATATATATAATTTTTTTAAATTAATTTATTTATTTTTGACCCAGCAACTACATTAAACCATGAAATTACTGTCTATTTGAATCAAATAAAATGAAAATATAAAAATAATGAAATAAATTATATTTATTTACCTAATTTCTTTAAAATACTAACTTTTTGTCTTTGCATTTTAGATTATTTTATATTTAGTTTATATTTACCAGTTTAGCATTTTACAGAACTTTACAGAAATTGTTACAGAACTTTGTTTCCTATGTTTATTTCTGTTTATTTTTTTTTCGAAATCAGACATTGCATTGACACTGCTCTCCTCATTCCTCTAACAGTGTAATCCTATATATCGCTGCTTTAGTATTTATGACTCCCCCACTTTAGCCTTGAATTTACTGCCTTATTGGATGGTAATATAGACTCTGTGTTAGTAGAGAAATCTGAGAGGGCTCAATAAATATCAGAAGCAGAGGGGGCAGGGGTAGGTCACACACCAGGAAGGACTCGGTCATCATTTGTGTTGAGAGATCGTAGATATTTATAGATCCGTTGTAGAGCAACAATATTTTGAATGAGTTGTTGGGAAGAAAAGCACTAAATAAATGCCGGAAAAGGCATTGAGGCCAAACGTATGTCACAATGGCAGCGGTCCTCAAATTGATGGAGGGATCGGCAGACTCATTATAGTTCAACATATTTTTTTTAACAGTGAGGAATGAACAGTTGTTTGAGGCTTGACTGCGGGGAATAATTCAGCAAAAAAATACTTTTCTACCATCAATTATTCACTCTAATAATCGTCCAAATCTTTATGACTGACTTATTTCTTAGGAACACTGTGAACTGCAAATAGAAGGGAATGTTTACCTGGGGGTCTCTCTATGGTCATGAAACTTTATGTATTTTGGTTGTTTATTCACACAACTGTGATGTTTTTGGGGGGTTCTTAAAGATCAGAACTTTAAAAAAAAAATGAATTTCACAGTCCATGTTTTTAAAAACTTTACTACTATTGTTAACTACAAAAAAGATTATATATGGATTATAGGGGGCGACGCGGTGGCGCAGTGGGTAGCACGTTCGCCTCACAGCAAGAAGGTCGCTGGTTCGAGCCTCGGCTGGGTCAGTTGGCATTTCTGTGTGGAGTTTGCATGTTCTCCCCGTGTTCGCGTGGGTTTCCTCCGGGTGCTCCGGTTTCCCCCACAAGTCCAAAGACATGCGGTATAGGTGAATTGGGTAAGCTAAAATTGTCCGTAGTGTATGTGTGTGAATGAGTGTGTATGAATGTTTCCCAGTGATGGGTTGCAGCTGGAAGGGCATCCGCTGTGTAAAACATATGCTGGATAAGTTGGCGGTTCATCCCGCTGTGGCGACCCCAGGTTAATAAAGGGACTAAGCCGAAAAGAAAATGAATGAATGAATGAATGGATTATAGGATGACATACAGTATGCATACATATTATGTGCTGAACTTATGGCCTGTTTCTATTGAGCAGTATGGTTAGATACAGTACAGTACTGTACACAACTGTGTCCATTTCCACAATCAAAGGTACCAAAGAAGTGGTACGTACGGTACCTTTTTAAAAGATACCGGCTGTTTCTCACATACTCCATCTGCCATGTTTTTTGCAGTGTGTTTTTTTTTTTTCATGCCCATGTTAACAGGTTACAGTTCTTCAGTACTTTTTTAATTGTGGTGTATCTGCAGCAGTCCAGCAGTCGTTTCAGAACCAAGTCTGTTTTTGCTGTGCTGGATGCGGAAAATTGAACATGAATTGACACTAAATAGTAATAACGTCATCATATATGCATAATTAAAGTGTAAAATGTTTTTCATTTCTGTTAGTTAAGGAAAAATTCAATAAACAAAAACATTTAATCCTAAAAACAGTCATGAAGTATAGTACACTATACTTGTTTATTTGTTTATATATACATATTTTTGTGGTTTCATTCTATATACATTCACGTTGTATTTTTTGAGAAATATGTTGTCATCATCTTTTTTTATTTCATTTTCATTTTTTTCCTCTCTCATTGCTGAAATACTAATGATTGTTGAGTTGACCTTGTGTTCAATATATTATTTTAGTATTGTTTAGATATTCTAATGAGTCATGAGACCATAGTGTTCAAACGAAACTCCATACGCACCTGATCTCTGTTACCCTGATGAAGGCAAGTGTTTGCTGAAACGCGTAGGCGCAGTTTTAAGGAATAGCCATGTCAAAAAAGGCTTTTTAACATTTTTTCCACATATTTCGAGTGCCTTGGACTTACTTTTGCTGTTTATTCTGATGAATCCCTTGCCCAAAGAGCATCGATACGTATATTAAGCTACCCCTGAGCACTTTTTGTTTGATTTTGGATTTTTAGTCATGAAAGTTTGAGGATGGAGAGACATTCGCATCGCAGTGGGCAATCACATGACGGGTTGTTTGACAGAAGATTAACTTGATGATATGGATTGGACGATACTTGTCTGGTGGAAAAAAACACAGAATTCAGAACACAGATTGTCCTGTACAAGGGAAAGGCATGGGAAGAAGTTTCCTCAGATGTTGGTGTCGTTAGCAAGTTTTGAAATGTTTGTTTTTGAAATGCAATATTTATATGTATATAAATTTAAGATGCATAGCGCTAGATCTGTGATTGGTTGGCTTGGTAGCGGTGATGAGTGTGGATGGGGCTTTAGCAGCGCAAGGCCGGTAGCATAAGTGTTTAACAAGTGTCGAGTTCTGTGAAGGAGCTCCAGATGGATACTTTTGTTTTGCACTTACTTTGATTAAAGTTGTTGCACGTTTCCGGTTCCTGCCTCTTTCTTTCCTGAATGAGTTTGAGTTTGAGCTACTTCTACAGTACTTTTCCAGTGTAAACTCAAAATGCCTATGAAGAAACTCAACACAGAAAAGCATAGAAACCCCACTGCCTACTAGCGTTTCGGAAGTGTTACTGTCAGAGCAACACAAACAGAACACAGAAGTATAAATTTACAGCTACTGTATGTGCGAGGTATGTGCCGTGGGGTACTGCGATCACTCGACCAGAAGTATAAATCAGGTTTGAAAACACAAACCAATTTCTGCCTCCACACTGCACATGTACTGCATCTGGACTGTACACACACTGCACAGGGTCACCAGTCTGTCACCATCATGTATATAAAATATCAAACAATAATAACAAATATATTTTAAATATGTTAGTCTTTCTTTACAGATTTTTGCATTCCTCAGTACTGCTTTTCCATTTGTTTTTCCATAGAAATATGTCCTTCTGACTTCTATTCTACTATCTGACTACTGACCGCTTTATGTTTTGTGTCTGTTGCAGCATCTTTGACGCAAAACACCATTCTAAAAGCACAAAGCTCAAGTTAAACAAGTTTAACTCGTGTCTCAAACTTTTTATTGTATAATTCTACTGCCTAATGGTCTGACATGCATTTGGATCTTTTTTTTTCTTGCCATAATGTCAATATACCTGATTGTTTTGTTTAGCATAATTGACAAATTCCTTGATTTTTCAAAGCAAAAGTAAAATTGTGGCAAATTGACGATGAAGACAATATTGTAGTATATTTGGTGATAATCTATCTATTCTCAAAGACATTGTTAGCATTTGTTTATTTGATTTCATCCACGCTTTATTGCCGTTGCTTCATGTTTAAACCCCGCTAGATAGCATTGTTGTCATTTCTGAATGTAACCTGCTACTGGGAGAAGCACAAGGCTGTTAAAACGGTTAATGTTGGTGGAATAATAAAGAAATTCACCAGATTAGGCTGGAGTAGAGTTTATACTATAAAAAGACTCAATAAGGAGATCATAAAAAGTCACGTTGTTTGCAAAACAAGACATCCTAAAAGCTATTCCTAAGGAAAGACGAAACCTCCGAGCATGATAGTGATGAGAAAATGGCAGTTCATAAAGCATCTGATTATAGTTATGTAGATGTCTGCACAAGCTCTGCAATTCACCACTCCAGTCATGTTTATTTATCTAGCACTTTATACAGCTTTAACCTTTTTGTTAATTACAAATTTAGCTTAGATTTTTGCATTGCCAGACAAATTGTCCTGCACTGGATTCAATAAATCACACAAAAGTCAGATAACAACATTAAAGGATTAGTTCACCCAAAAAAAAAAAGAAAATTATGTTATTAATTACTCACCCTCGTGTCCTGAGACCTTAAATCATTTTCAGAACACAAATAAAGATATTTTAGATGACATCTGAAAGCTCCCTCATCCTCCATAGACAGCAATGGTTGTCAAAAAATCTACATGACTTCAGTGGTTAAACTGTAATCAGATAAACCTCCAAGAATATGTATGTGTGCCAAAAAAAAAAAACTGTAAATATGACTTCCCTACTTTCCTAAATCTTCTCTCATGCATCAGGTCAGGGTGCGCATTTACTATGGGCAGTATGACGTACTGTCATTAGAGTCAGTGAAGCAGCACTCAAGCACCGTATTTCTTGTAGTAAACATACACCTTGATCTGATGCAAAAGACATTGTTGAACAAAAGCATTTTTGCATATTTTTTTCACACACAGAAGTGTTCTTGGAGCTTTGTGATTGCAGTTGAACCACTGAAGTCACATGGAATGTTTTGACCATGTTTTTGGTGTCTTTTCTGGACTTTGAATTTCTTGTGACCATAGCTGTCTATATAGGATGAGGGAGCTCTTGGGTTTAATCTATAATACCTTAATTTGTGCTCCGGAGATGAATAAGGGGAATTGAATGATGTGAGGGTGATTAATTAGTAACATAATTGCATTTTTTGGGTGAACTAATCCTTTAAATGTAAGGTGGAACTATCACCTTACATCCTCTTTTATTTTTATCGCAATAATAATTAGCATGAACTCATCAAAATATGTATGCCATTGACACACTAAATACATAATAGAAATATATGCACATTCCTTTAAATGTTGAAACTATATACATGTTACTGATGCTAAATGACCCCTAGGAAATCAAGGAATTTTGCTGCTGCAGCAGGCGCAATGATATTATTCATCACCTGAAAATAGTCCCCAGCTAGGTAACTATGTAACAGTGATGTGTGATATCATTGCACCTGCTGCAGTCATATCAACCTAGAAAATAGCATTTTCCATCACTCTTAGTAGACGATGTAAGAGTCGAGCTTTAAGTAGGAAAATTATCAAACTCTTTGTTTTTTTTTGTTTTTTTTGTTTTTTTGAGCTAGATGCTAATGGTCTAATCCGATTCAGTGATCTATGCTAAGCTAAGCTAAAAGTGCTCCCGCCAGATCCAGAAATAGGCTGAATGGATTAAAAAATGGTGAAATGGTTGAGTGTTCCTTTGTGATATTAGATGTTACAGTCACTAAATGGACTACAAGTTGTTAACTACTTGAGAAATTGAATGTTGGTGTACCGAAAAAGTAGGATCTGAATATATACAATCTGTATATATAACAGTCTAATACATCCCACGCTATTATTATTATTTTCTATCTATTTTGCTTTTTTGGATATGGTGGTGCATTGACTAAATTCTTTTTTTACGACATTTTATTTTGTTCTTCCTAAAAAAAATAATATATTGTAGTGTCACTTTGCTTACAATATCACAATATATCACCTTGCTTACAGTAACATAGTATGTCGTATTGTCATTGTGAAAGTTACACAGCCTTACATTAAATTATTGTAATGATAGTCCATATGAAACAAAACTATGGCATGTTATTTTCTTTGTTTATTTTATTTTACAATTTTTGCAGCTTGAGCTTTTTTCCATCTATAACAGAAGCAAAACAGTTTTGCTTTGTACAGCGTGGGTGAGATGACATTTTTTGTGTTCCGTGAAACTAACCTTTTAAGCATTCCGATAATTACGTACAATGTTTGCCTTTCGCTTGCAGGATCTAATGAAGATGAACTAATGAAGGGCAGGTCGTTTTCAAAGCATTGATTGTTTTCAAGAAAATGCGCCGGTCATTATATAAATTGCGAATATTCCGCCGCTCTTTAATTTTTTCCTTTTAAACAGACCAAGCATCTTCTTTTTTTTCTGCAGGACCTTCTGTAGACGTAGAGATATCTTTTGAGAGTGATAAAAGGAAAAAGAAATCTGTCCATCTCCCTCTTTAGTGGAATTGCCTGTCCTCTCTTCTCCCTTGATGTGTCTACTTATTTATTTTCTTTAATGCCCAGGTCTTATCTCTCCAACGTCTTCACTCCGGGATTGATCAATATTTAATTTTCTCTGAGAGACTAGCGGTTAACACTAGTCTTTCTCTACGTGTCACTCTCATCAGCGCCTGTGTCTATGTGTGTTCGCTCAAAGACCTCCAGCCTTTTCAGCCTATAATATGACAGACGCATAGAGATGATATTCCTTTAAAAAAAAAGAAAGAAAGAAAGAAAGTCCAGGTCACGGATTGAGTAACCCAGATGCCTTTCCGCACACTTACTTTAAGTCATTTGTGACCTTTGACCCCACGGTGTCAAGGGTCAGAGGTTTATCATGACCTTTAATGATCGGACATTCTCATGAGCAAGATCGTTTGTTATGTCCGATAATGAAGTTTTACTTATGGGGGGTAATAGAAGTTCACTGATGGTTTTATTAGCGGTTTTGAGCTTATTCAGATGAGATGACAGTACTCAGTGGCTGTTGACCTTTGCTTCTTCCAGGAAAAATATAGCGTTGACCTCTAACCTTTAGCCTATTAAATAGAAGTTGTCACAAAAAGATGGGCCACTCGTACTAGAGAGTTATGGCAGGTTCAATTCTTTTTGATTGTTTTTTTTTTTTCTATACTTTTTTGACTTGGGGTAATGTGAAAATGAATAATTGATTTGAAGAATAAAATAATGAATGTTTATAATTGGAATTTGTATTAGGAATATTCAGGTAATTGATTTATTTTCATTTATTTTCATGTGTATACAGTACGTTTATATATTTAATTTATATGTATATGTATTTATATGTGCGTGCGTGTGTGTATTAGTCGTTATTACAGTCATTTTAACAATGTGTATGTGTATAAAATAATATAGGCTATTTGTGAACTATATAGATTGGTATAAACACATTAATGACATTTTTAATGACAATAGAGATAAAAGATAAAAAAATATATAGATAGATAAAAGATTGATTGATTGATTGATTGATTGATTGAGTGCATCTGGAAAGTATTCATAGCGCTTTTTTCCAAATTTTTTAATGTTACAGCCTTATTCCAAAATGGATTAAATTAATTTATTTCCTCAAAATTCTACACACAATACCCTATAATTACAATGTGAAATAAGATTTTTATTTAAGGATATATAAAAAAAATATTTAAGGAATTGCTGTTTCTAGATGCAGTTTCAAGAAATGTATTTTTTTTTAAACGGCAGTCATAACAAACGACCAACAGTCAAAAGTCATTTCACAAAAAGCATGAAATAGCATGTTCTAAAAACGATAAGCGAAAGCTATTGAGACTTGAGATAAACTTCTCGCAGCATATTTCTTGATGAATCTCCCCAGTCCGATAAAAACCATCTCCACTTTGCCTGCTTTATGACGTCGTATCATATTTCCTGTCACATCTGGTCTCTTTATTAAATAACAGCCACGTCTTCATGTGGTTGTAGGTCACATGGTGCGGTTCCAGTCCTCTCCACTTCTTGAAGGCGCAGTGATCTTGGTTTATGATTACAGCTTTTCTTCCTGTACTGCTGAAATGATTGATAGAGTGTATTAAAGGCTCTCCCCTGTGTCGTAAAACAGTTCCCTGCTCGTCTCCTGAAGGCATTTACACTGTGTGTGTGTGTGTGTGTGTGTGTGTGTGTGTGTGTGTGTGTGTGTGTGTGTGTGTGTGTGTGTGTGTGTGTGTGTGTGTGTGTGTGTGTGTGTGTGTGTGTGTGTGTGTGTGTGTGTG
>CAIGQV010018201.1:10449698-10472279 GCA_903798115.1 Danio jaintianensis | reverse complement strand
GTGAGTGAGTGAGTGAGTGAGTGAGTGAGTGAGTGAGTGAGTGAGTGAGTGAGTGAGTGAGTGAGTGAGTGAGTGAGTGTGTGTGATCTTAAGGGCATCATTTAGCACTGTCAGGTTGGTAAAAGACAGGCTAATTAGTCATATCACATTGAAATGTCATAAATGAGAGTTGTAGAAGTGTTGTGATGTGTGTAAGGGCAAGGAAATAAGATCATAAGATAATCATAAGGCTGCAGAGGTATTTAAAGGTATAATTTGGATGGGTTGGTTTTTTGGTCTTGACATACAGTAAATGCTACATAAAGAGAGTCAAAGCATTCTTTTTTTGAATGCATTACTTTTTAATTTAATCATGTGGTTTTTCTTATTAATTATTTTCATCATGAGCATAACAACTGTGACATCTTATGACTGTACAGTCAGTGTCAGAAATTTGTGACCTGAGGTCTCATTTATAAATGTTTAAACATCAAGTTTGTTTTTTATAGAGCACAACTTTTGTGTGAGAGGTGGCGTACACACATTTTACGCCGCATCTCACGCAAAAGTTGTGATTTATAAAAAACAAACTTGACAGGAGAATGTGCAAGTAAACTTGAAGTAAACATATTTAACTTAAATATTGACTTATTTGAACCACTTTAAATAATCATGCCATGATCATTAATAAATAATTAAAAACATATTCTGGCATAACTTAAATTTTACTAAGGTTTAGATGCAAAGTTTTATAAATGAGACCCCTGGACCTTCAGATCATGAGCTTTTTTATGACTTCTAAAACTTTTTTTGCTTTAATAATAATAATAATAATAATAATAATAATAATAATAATAATAATAATAATAATAATATATACATTTTATACTTTATTTGTTTTAATGTATTAGAAGTCATTATTTTAGTTATTTAATTTGATTATTTTCTTTTACTTTCTCTTTGTTTTTTGTTTTTTTTTCAGGTAAAAATCTCAATGTGTATGCTGTTGATTTTAATTTAGTTCATTTAATTTATTTAATAATAACATTTAACTGTAGTATTTAAACATTTTTTTTATTATCTGTTTTTATTTGTTTTTATTTTATACCAATTTGTATTCATAAGTTTACGTCACAAGTTTTTTTGAACAAAATTTGTATTTTTGGTTAAATTAATTTCATTTTATTTGCTATTTCAATTAGGGTACAAATGCAAAACTCAGACTCTTTTAAAGAACACAATTAACATCTATATTAACTTATAAATTAACTTATTATCAAAAAAATAATAGTAATAAATGTTAAATTAAGCATACTATGGGTCAACTATGGGTAGCCTCTTTGAAGATGATTTTATCAGAGCAAAATATTCCATGTAGCTGGAAAAAAAACAAACAAAACAAAAAAACAGTTGAATCAAATGTTGTTGTATTTTGTGTGTTGTGTAGGTGGCTCTGGTGCGCTGGACTGAGAGTGTAGGCTTGACTCTTGTGAACCGAGACCTGACGTCCCTCCAGCTGAAGACCCCAGCCGGACACATCTTGACCTATTACATCCTCCAGATCTTCCCCTTCACCTCAGAGAGCAAGCGCATGGGTATCATTGTCAGGGTGCGTCTCACTAATATTATATTAGTTATGCTTTTGTATATGATTACGATAACATATTTATCTGAATTCAAACATTGTTCACCAAAAAATAATTTTCCTTTGTAGCCTGCCTTGTGTCTTATCTTTTATTAAGCAAGCCATCATACACTTCAGGATCCTGGAGTGTGTTGTGTTTGTTGCAGTGCCTAAGGGGCTGTTTACACAACAACAATTTTAGGCGAACACTGGAAACCTTTTCTGAGTTTGCCTGTTTGTTTGGGTGTATTGTTTGTTTTTGTTTTTGCTGAAATCGAAACTTTTTAAAGCGGTACCAAACGGTGTCAAAATGGTGCCTGATCCAATACTTTTAAAAAAAGAGAGAAAAATATGTCTCTATGTTTAGGAGTGTCATAAATATGTAATGACATTTTAATGACAAATTTATCTTGTACCACTGTAGTTAAGGTCAAAAACAAATTACGACGGTGTTATAAAATTCATGACATATTTATAATGGCTTCATGACAACCATGTTTATGACAGATTTATGACAAGTTTTGTTGTCGTGGTGACGTTACTTTGTCATAACAAAGACGAAACCAGGTTGTGATGTATTTGTTTATGTCAAGTTTTCATAACAAACAATGTCATCTTTGCATTTAAAATGACATAACTGAGCGAATGACACTTAATGACAGTTGTCGTAAGCACGCATAAAATCTCATTCACATTCTTGATGCACGTCATGATTATAAAGATTTCATGACAGTCTTATGAACACCTCTTCGAATAAAGCGTTACCTAAATAAATAAATAACTGTATAATAAAACAAATCTGCACATTTCTGTGAGTGCGTATTCTGTGTGGGTCAACTCACACTGGCATCAATTCATGCCCATTCATTGTGGTTTTGAGTTCTACAATTAGGCGTGCTAATGATCTCGATATTATTTGTATACGTTTATAAGTGTTCTCTGCCGAATTGATTGTGTTTCAGGAGGAGGCGACTGGCGACATCACATTTTACATGAAAGGGGCTGATGTTGCTATGGCAAGCATTGTACAGTACAATGACTGGCTGGAGGAGGAGGTAAGAATGCATGAACCATTGAGTCCATTGTTGATGGGGAAATCGGCATTCTGCTTTTTCATGTGGGCTGGTGAGCTTATGAATAAAAATAAATAATCGTATGTTTCTGTGGGCCCTCTTGTTTTGTTTATTTGCATTTTTAATTGTTTTTGTATTCATAATTAAGTCGAGAGTGTATGTGTGTGTGAGGAATGACAGTAGAAGCAATCAAAATAAATGCAGTACCTTTATTTGTTCCTCAAATGCAATTCATACAGAGAAAACCAAAATAAAGAAGAAATATGGCATCAGATTAAAGGGGTAGTGCACCCAAAACTGAAAAAATGTCACTTGATTCAACTGAATGATTTTCTTTATTCTATTGGTAACCAGAAAGTTAATGGTAGCCAGTCAGTAGTTTTTTTGTCCCTACTATAAAAAAAAGTCAGTGGCTACTTTCTACTGTCTGATTACTACACTACCTGACAAACGTCTTGTCGCCTATCCAGGTTTTAGGAACAACAAATAATAACTTGACTTCTAGTTGATCATTTGGTATCAGAAGTGGCTTATATGAAAGGCAAAGGCCTCTAGATTACGCTTATTTTACCAAAATAAAATATGATCATGCCTTGATTTTTTATTATTTAATTAGGACAGTAAGGTCTGACTTTGCTTAGACAAGTCTTGTCACTTAATGGAAATAATGTGCAGTATAGAATATAAAGTCATGGTGCAGTGAAAAAAGAATGTATATTGTGTATGACTCCCATGAGCTTGGAGGACTGCATCCATACATCTTTGCAATGGCTCAAATAACTTATTAATAAAGTCATCTGGAATGGCAAAGAAAGCGTTTTTGCAGAACTCCCAGAGTTCATCAAGATTCTTTGGATACATCTTCAATGCCTCCTCCTTCATCTTACCCCAGACATGCTCAATAATGTTCATGTCTGGTGACTGGGCTGGCCAATCATGGAGCACCTTGACCTTCTTTGCTTTCAGGAACTTTGATGTTAAGGCTGAAGTATGAGAAGGAGCGCTATCCTGCTGAAGAATTTGCCCTCTGCTGTGGTTTGTAATGTAATGGGCAGCACAAATGTCTTGATACCTCAGGCTGTTCAGGCATCCACTCTGCAGATCTCTCGCATGCCCCCATACAGAATGTAACTCCAAACCATGATTTTTCCTTCACCAAACTTGATTGATTTCTGTGAGAATCTTGGGTCCAATGGGGTTCCAATGGGTCTTCTGCAGTATTTGTGATGATTGGGATGCAGTTCAACAGATGATTCATCGAAAAAGTCTACCTTCTGACACTTTTCCAAATGATCAACTAGAAGTCAAGTTATTATTTGTTGCTCTTACAATTGGGATCGATGACAAGACTTTTGTCAGGTAGTGTAACATTCTTCATAATACCTTTCTGTGTTGAGCATAATAAAGAAACCTAAAGAAATATGTTTTGAACAAGTGAAAGCTGAGTAAGTGACAGAATCTTCTTTTTTGGGTGAACTATTCCTTTAAGAGAACATCACCAATTTGGATGGAGTGCCATTTGTCTCATTTCAAAAATAATGCAGTTATGAGACAAAAAAGTATTTGATTAGTGTATTCTGGAAATTAACTAATCCTTTAACACTTCAATCTAGTACATAAAACTGTAAACAGTACAAAAACATCAATAAAAATATCAAATGTCAACCATATCAATTTTGTGTATTAAATAAACATTTTATAATTAAAGCCAAATGCATTTACTTAATGTTAAGAAAATGATAATACTTTTAATTCACAAGGAGGTGACTGTGTAGTCCTGGTTAGAAAAGATTTAATATAAATGCTGCTGTTTTAAATTTTTTAAACATATACAAAAAAGTTTTAATACAAAAAAAAATTAAATAAACATAAAAAGCAGATTTGATTTGATCTTGAATAAGCAAATTTTAATGATTTCTAAAGAATCGTGTGACATTGAAAATGATCACACATGGAAATTTAGCTTTACAATCACAGGAATAATTCCATATGAAAATATTACAATTAATAGATAAAAATGATTTTAAATTCTAATGATATTTTACCACATTACTATTTCTACTAGGGCTTTGCGGCGATATATATTGCGATGTGAATATAATTTCACCAGATGATTTGAATATCTCTGTTTGGAAAGATTTTATTTATTTAGATTGGCTGAGATGATTAAGTCTTTTTCTATGCAGTGCATCTGCATAAAATATAATAAATTACAAGCAAAAATAAATAAATAAAGAGTGCATTATGGTTTTCTGGGGAGTTGAACAGTATTCAAGTACAGAAATTGAACAATCGAATGTAAAATAACATGGTTGTCGTTGTATAAATAATTTTTAAATAATAATATTTAATAATATCTTTATAATTTACTCTTTAATAAATCATATAGTCCTGCGATGTGACTATTGCGAATAGACATTGCGATATCGATGCTCAAACGATATATTGTTCAGCCCTAATTTCTACTGTACTTTTTAAAAAGCACACATTGCATGCGCGTTGGCAATGTTTGTGTCAAAATATGTGCAGCTCATGTGCATTTTATATTGTTTTTACGTTACTAAGTTTGTCCACAAAGCATCAACTCTTAGTCTGGTTGTTGTTTCACAGTCTATAAAAAATTGGATGTGATTTAAGAAGAACAAATACAAACTACTGAAGAAGTTGAGAAAAATATACAGTCGTGTTCATGCAAGCATGTTTGGGGGAATAAAAGAAGCCCACAAATCTATTATAAACTAATTTTAGGGATTAAAAAAAAAAAAAAAATTGCACATGACTTTTGGAGAGAAAATGGGCAAATGATGATGAATTAAAAATTTTAAAGGATCTGTGTTCGACTAAGTGTGACAATTATGTATAAAAGCATAAAAAAGCTGCATGTTCATTCATTTTCCTTCGGCTTAGTCCCTTTATTCATCAGGAGTCATCACAGCGGAATGAACCACCAACTTATCCAATATATGTTTTACACAGCGGATGCCCTTCCAGCTGCAACCCAGTTTTGGGAAACATCCATACACACTCATTCACATACATACACTACGGCCAATTTAGTTTATTCAATTAACTTATAGCATATGTCTTCGACTGTGGGGGAAACCGGACCACCCGGAGGAAACCTACGCAAACACGGGGAAAACATGCAAACTCCACACAGAAATGCCAACTGACCTAACCTGGACTCAAACCAGTGACCTTCTTGCTGTGAGGCGACAGTGCTAACCACTGAGCCACTGTGCCGCCCAAAAGCTGCATGTCTAGCAGTTATTTTTATATTGAATTGAATGCCATGTATGAATTCATTTATGACCAGATCCCTGTTGAATTAAGAATCGACACATTTCATAAGGTGGCGCTTTAACGCATAAAAAGCAGGTCGCCCTGTCCTAGCCTTTGCGATCAAGGACAATCAGCTCAGCCCATCATCACACATGCATTTCTCGCTTTGATGATTACAGTCGTATTGGCAATATGCAGTCGATGAAGGGCGGAGATGAGGCTTATTAATTAATGAATGACCTCAGTAAAGCGCTATGACTGGGAGCATCATGTCATATTCCTCAGCAGTCTGTTCGTAATGCGCTGTGTCTGTGTGTGTTATAGACGCCGCTATGAGGACAGGTCAATAAGTAATCACTGCATCAGTTTCGCCTGTTGCATTTTCATATTAAATATAAATTGCTGTCCCACATCTTGTACAGTGCGCTCAAAGACTCCCACAGGCACTGTTGTGTTTTTGTTTTGATTGTGTGCACGTGTGTGTGTGAAAATTGTTTTGTGTGACAGTGTTTTGATATTTCCAGTAAATACAATTGTGTTAAAGCATCGTTTATCTCTATGCACATGCTTTCTGTATACCAATTGAGTTCATTGTCCAATACACACATGCTCAGATGACATTATGTTTTTTCAGTGTGGAAACATGGCCAGAGAAGGCTTGCGGACACTGGTGGTGGCTAAGAAATCATTGACTGAAGAGCAGTATCAGGACTTTGAGGTATGGTATTAGGGCTGTAGCTAATGATTGTTGTTGTTTTTTTTTTTTTTTTTTTTTTTTTGATTAATCTATGGATTATTTTTGTTGAATAATTAGCTGTTTTTTTTTTAACAAAGCTGATTATTCCTTTGACCAACTTTTCAATAAATAGTAGGCTTAAAAACAACTTCTGCTATTAACATTTTAATATTTTACTCCTTTTCTCAATTGTCTCATTTCTCAATCAAAATTGTAAAAATAAAAAAAAAAATAATGCAGTTATGAGACAAAAAAGTATTTCATTAGAGTATTCTGGAAGTTAATTTATGCTTTAACATTTTAATCTAGTATAAAAAGTGTTAAAAGTAAAAAAACATCAATCTCTTGAGGTGAAGTTCACCACCTCACCAGTGTCGCCATTGGCTTGCTTTGTTTTGGGAGCTGTGCAGCGATGGATTTGCTCTTCAGTGTTTGGACTTACAGCAATGAAAATGAAACCACACTGAACTAAACTGAAATTCAGCTCTGAAAACTGGACTGACAGTTTTAATTTACTAGAACTTCTATGTTAAGCTGCTTTGACACAATCTACATTGTAAAAGCGCTATAGAAATAAAGATGAATTGAATTTAATAAAAGTATCAACTCTCACAAATATCAATTTTGTGTATTAAATAAACATTTTACAATTGAAGTCATATACTTTTACTAAAGGTTAAGGAAATAATAATGCTTTTATTAACCAATGAAGTTGGTTGATCAACCAAACTTCTTTTATTAACATTTTAATCTTAAATTTTTTTTTAATCTGAAAAAAAAAAAAAAACTTTCAATTTCCAATAAAAATAAAAGTGCAATTATTAAAAGAAATAAGATTCTTGGGTATCATCCACCATTAATTTAACACAAATTCTTCCTAACAAGGTGCAAAAAAATACATTATGAAGGCATTGCATATTTAAAAGAGCCAAGTCCAATAATAAAATACTGTCTGATATACCAGCCTTGAAGGATATGATGTAGTTTAAAGGATCAAGGTCCAACATAAAATACATTTAAGCATTAAATCTATGAATGCTAATGATATTTTAGCTGTATTTTAAAGTGGACAGCGCATTTGTAAATTATTTTAACATGCAATATTCAAATGTTCAATTTATTATTATTATTATTATTATTATTTATTAATTTTTTTTTCGGGGTTTTTGCCTTTAATGGACAGGACAGTATAGAGTATTGACAGGAAAGTGTGGGGAGCAGAGAGAGGGGATGGATCGGCATAGGACCTCGAGGCGGGAATCGAACTCGGGTCGCCGTGAGCACTGGAGTGCATGTGTCGACGCACTAACCACTAGACCATTGGCTACCATTGGAATCATGTCATTAAAAATAGTTGTGCATTTATGTTGTTTATCATGAAATGCAGCAAGCATTTTAAACAGTGTTTTTAATTATAGGTTTATCCTAAAATTTAAATACAGTTTAGCACAAGTGTGAGCAGCACATATTTTTTCGGCATGAATGTTAACAAATTGAGTTTTTCACACTGTGTCAGCATCAAGCAGGAGCGTCATGTGGGCAGCGGTAAAGTGATGGTTTCTGCGCTGTGTTGCTCATGCTCAAATAAAGTGAAAACACACTTTTGATGGCCAAAATAAATACGATTTCACACACAAGTTCTATAAATGCACATTTATAATAATAAATTATTAAATGAAGTGAAATAATTAATAAAAATGTCAGTTTGTGTCGACTCACATCTGGTCTCATCTGGACTAAAAAAAGCTGCATGTTAACTAGGCATGGGACGATAACTGTTTTCAAGGTATATCGAGGTTTGGAAAAGTCAAGGTTTTAAAACCGCCAAAATTTTCTGCTCTACCATTCCTAAGGTATGTGTAAGATTTTTTATTTATTTATTTTTTGTTTTAAGTTTTTTAGGACAACGTCTCCAGCAGAAAATATATCCAAAGATGCCATTTAAATTAACAAATGAAGACAGTAAAAGTCAATGATTGATTTGAATTATTTAACCTGACATGTTTACTGCTCCAAAATATTTTAAATGTTTCTCAAATTAAAATATATTGTGTTCAAAGGGGAAAAAAGTTGTTGTTTTTTTACCCAGACATTTAAAAAGAATATATTTTAGAGCAGTAATCACAATACCGTGAAACCGTGATATTTTTATCCAAGGTTATCATACCGCCAGAATCTTATACCGGCCCATGCCTAATGTTAACACACCAAACAGACAGCAGCCGGACTGAAATGATAGCGTGCATTCTGCACCTCCGTGAGAGGATGTGCATTTCCCCACCCACAGGGGGCAGTAGTCTGTTTTCTCATTCCATATATGGAAACCAGAAGATAAAATGCACACAAAGTGTATAAAAAAAATGCAGCATTTAGTACCATTATCACAGTAAAGCCGTGGTCACACTAGAGTTTGAGCTTGTGAAATTCTGTCACACGACGCTGTGAAACGGGGCAGGATAAAACAAGATGATTAGACATTGATAAAGCATACGTTTGCTCCATATTTTCAATTTCTGTACAAAGAGGTCAAGTTTTGATCTTCTGTTGGTCTCACGCAATCACGTGATGCGATTTTGCAGATTAGAGTTCACCAAGCTTGAATTTTCGAACGCAGCGACATGCGGCATGTCTGTAGCATTCGCATGCATATTAATGGAAGTCTATGGGGCAAAAAGTTCTGTGTGACCGCAGCTTAATTGTCACTCACCACGGAGGGATTCGCTGATGCAAATATGTCTGATATTCGAATAATCCATATCGAGAAATGTAGCGAAATTACAGAAGACTTCATTGTTTACCCTTTTGACTGGAATAATTTACTTGTAAAGGTCACTTCAGTTTTTGTTCTTGCACTCTGATTTGTTGTTGAATAACCAATCAGAGCGTTCAATGGCTAACCGTCAACTTGGTGTTTCTTGGCCTTAAAAGACATTTTAGAATGATTCAGACATATTAGAATGATTTCAGCAGGATCTTGTGAGATTGAAGAGATTGAGTAATAGGTGCTGAAGATTCCACATTAAAGTCATTTACATTTTTACATAGCAAGCAGTGATTTTGATTTTACCAGTATTAACACCTTTTTTGTACTCAATCATACTAAGTTTAAAATGGTGAATAACTTGGCACGCATTTTATCCACCAAATTTTTTAATTTTAAATTTTTTAGAATCGTTATAATCAAGCAAAGCTGAGCATCCATGACCGCACTCTGAAAGTGGCAGCAGTGGTGGAGAGTCTGGAGAGAGAGATGGAGCTTCTGTGTCTCACTGGAGTGGAAGATCAGCTGCAGGCCGACGTCAGGCCCACACTGGAGCTCCTCCGTAATGCTGGCATCAAGGTATTGCCAAACAACATGCCTATTCAAGCATAGAAGTTTAACCCTGTCAAGCCTACAGCAACACATTTGATGTACAAATTTCTGGTATTTTTTTTTTTTTAGCAAGTTAAAAACATTTTTGTATAATATTTAAAACGTCCATGTTTATCTGTTTTTTTAATTGAGAATTTTTTTACAGATTGTCATATAGATACATAGTACTTGTAAGAATGTTTATATTGTAAGTATTTAGGCCTGTATTAGTCTCATGTCGAATTATGTCAAACTAATATATTTAAATGCATTAACAATTTATTAAATTACAATAAAACACAATCAGGAAGAATAAGTTGTGAATCAAATGAAATCAGTATAAACTAAATTTGAAAAGTGTTCATAAATTGCATGAATAGTTGACATAATAATATAATATAACTGAAATACATAATAATATAACTGAAATTCAATGGGGTTTTTTTTGGTTTTTTTATTATTCAAATAGAGAGTCCACTAGGTGGTGGCAGATCTTATCTTTTTTTACTGAATCATTCTTTAAAATGACAGGTTCATTGAGAATAAAGGCCATTAAATCATCCACTCATTCAATTTGTTCAGAAACACATATTCATTAATCCGCAAACACTGCTAGCTTGACTTTTTTTGGGAACAGATTTAAATATTGTAAACTGATTTATCTCAACTTTGCAAAAAAGGAATTGCGACTGAATTTACTGCCAGAAGCTGATCTGTAGTGTTGTGTCTTTCCTAAAATACAATGATCCTTCTATATACATAAACTTAATAAAAATAAGTATAGTAATTTGAAAATTCTGCCTATTGTTTTACATTTATGGCTTAAAAGGTTTAATATTGAGCTTTGGCTTCTTCATTATTTTTCAGATTTGGATGTTGACAGGAGACAAGCTTGAAACTGCGACCTGTATCGCCAAAAGCTCCCACTTAGTGTCCAGAAATCAAGACATCCATGTCTTCAAACCGGTAATATTCAAAGCATTGGAAGATCTGCATTTGAAGCGAAGTGATGTTAGTGTGAACGCTTTGTGGTCTAATTGGAAGTGCTTTGTATTTTTGTGGCAGGTGTCCAACAGAGGCGAAGCTCATCTAGAGCTGAACGCCTTCAGGAGGAAACACGACTGCGCCCTGGTCATATCAGGAGACTCTCTGGAGGTAAAAACACCCGAAACCTTACAAATTGTCAACAAAATCATGTACAGTCTGTTTTGATTTGGGGAATATTTGCACTTTTCATTTTAAAACACACAACTTTTGCTGCGGTTATGCCTGGTATTCACGGTAGTCGGGATTTTTCAACCATTGAAAACATTTGAAAATGCAGCACACGCTGTTATAGTTTTATTTCAGTGTAGATGAGCCAAAATACAGATTTTGAAAATGAAGGCATTAGTTTACACAAATAAAATAAACACACTTTACAGTGCTTCCCATACATAGACTTTACTTGGGCGGCCTGCCTAGGTATATTAACGGCCACCCAAGTATATTTAGTGACACATTTTTATTTTGTTTTACTATTATTAACATCCTTTTACACTTTTTTGTATCCGCCCAATATAACCAAACATCCACGATCGATTAAGTAGTGGAAAATCTTCTCTCGTTTACCTGTTTTATACTGCTCGTTCTGTGCGCGTGAGAACTGTCAACACTCCCACAGACTCCCACAGACAGTCTCACATGCTCTGCAGACCCACAGAGACGCACCTTTTTGCATCCGTCCAGGGTTTCTAAATCTACTAAAATGTCCGGGATTTGGCTTTTGCTTTCTCTTTCTAAAGCTGTCGTTAATCCTATGTGCACAGCCGCGAGAGAAACATTAAATAATTCATTCTTTAATGTAAACTACTCTTTAAAAAACTACTAAATACTAGGAGAGAACGAAATTACATCTAAATTGGCTGCAAAATATTTGTTAAAACATTAGAAATGGTTAATCACCTCATTTACCTTATTTAAATAATCTAAACATTTTATTCTTGTAATTATTATATTGTTTAGAGATATTGTCTGTTTTTATTTCTTTTTTCTGTCATTTATTTCACATTTGCTGTATATTTTATTAATTTGTTGATGTCAATATATTACATATGTTATACATCTAAAATGCTTTGGAAATACTGTACAATATGTCATGCCAATAAAGCAACCTGAATGAGAGATAGAGAGAAGCAGATTTTACCTGTCAGTGGGTGCACATGGCTCCTGAATAGCATAAAAATAAGAAAAATTGTGGATTTTTTTTTTTTTTTTTTTTTTTTTTTTTTTTTTTCAACATTTCAACTTTTTTTTACTTTAACCCATTGAACAGTTTATAACAGTTTCTTAATAAATAACAATATTGTTAAAAATCAATTATGTTTTGTTTGTCACATATAGTATATATGTGCTGTGGGTAAAAGGTGTATTTCAATCCGGCTACCACCGAAAGTATATTTCAAACCTGTGAAAAGCACTGACGTTACTGCTTTTGTCATGGTGGATGCTATCTGTGTGACCAAAAATGGCATTTTGAGTTGTTTCTGCATTATAATGACTTTTTGTTTGCAGTCAAACAATAATACATACATAGAAAAAGTTACAATGCACAGTTTAAATGCTCAGTTGTACAGTCTTTGCAAGTGTGCCCCTGCACTGCCAAATGATGATGTTTTATGTACATACTGGAGCATGAGTAAAGTACAAAGCCTTATAGCCATAAAAATATTCACATTTTTACTTGGTTGCTAAAATATAATGAAAACAGTTGCATTTGTTCCAAATTTTCTTTGATTAAATTCTGCAAGATTGTTATATATATATATATCTCCTGCTATACAAGACCTGTGCTGGTTATAATGAGTGCCATTATAATTAGTTTTATTTCTATATTATTATACAATATAATAATTCTAAATAATAATAATAATAGTAGTTCAATATAATAATTCTATACACGTGTTTTTATATTGTTCACTTTTGAATACTGTTAAAAATTCAAGTATTAGCAGCCAATTTAAAGGTGACCTTTTTCTCTAAAACAGCATTTAGTACATTTGTACTATAATTATAAAATTATATTTTCAGATTTTTGTTCTATTCTGATTACCGGTAACATTTAAATTATTTACTTTTCCTTTCAAAGAAATTTAATAGTTTTCTATAACAAATGATATTTTAATTCGTTTTTTTATTTAATTTGTGTTTTCTTCAAAAATGGTGTTTTACTGCCTATTTGTCAACCATAAGAACCCTATATTATATTATATTATATTATATTATATTATATTATATTATATTATATTATATTATATTATATTATGACAATTTGGTACTATCATTTTATTGATACTGTTTGGCCATTTAGTAAACAGTGGTAATGCCTGTATGAATGAGGACGGATCATTTTCATGGAAAAGCGAATTCGCACTAGTGTAAACATAGCCTTAGTCACTCTGCTTATTTCTCTCTCTCTCTCTCTGTGTCTCATCAGGTCTGTCTGCGTTATTATGAGCATGAATTTGTGGAGTTGGCTTGTCAGTGCCCGGCTGTGGTTTGCTGCCGCTGCTCTCCTACACAGAAAGCTCAGATTGTTCGATTGTTACAGCAACATACAGCCAATAGAACGTGCGCCATAGGTCAGTCCTCTCTCCACTTTTCTCCTCAGTTTGTTGAGCTTTAAGTCCTATCCTTCACTAGCTGAGACAAAACCCTCTTAAAGTGATCTCTCTCCAGGCACATGAATGTTTGAGAGAGGTAAAGATGACTGTCTTCTCATGTTTTCCCGCTATCATCTTTCTTATCTCTGTGCTCAGGCGATGGAGGAAATGATGTCAGCATGATACAAGCCGCAGACTGTGGTATTGGTATTGAAGGAAAGGTGAGGTATTTCTCATTAGCGTAGATTGGCTTTTCCTGTTGCTGTAACTTCATCTTTAATGAGGCTCATCTGTAAATTAATCTTTAATGAGTCACACTTACACCTTCAAATAAATTGGGATTACCTTAATTTGTGTGCGTTTCATTTTATTGTGATTGATTGTTAGATTTAATCATTTAATGAAATAATATTTAATATTGGATAAAAATATATAATATAATATTAATAATCTTGAATAAAATTTTTAAATTGTAGCGTTTGATTTATTTGTGTGTGTATGTATGTATGTATATATGTATATTGTTGCAATCAGAATTATTAAACCCCATTTTAATATTTTTTTATTTTTTTTATTTCCCAAATTATGTTTAACGGAGCAAGGAAATTTTCACAGTATGTCTGATAATATTTTTTTCTTCTGGAGAAAGTCTTATTTGTTTTATTTCGGCTAGAATAAAAGCAGTTTTTAATTTTTTAAAAACCCTTTTAAGGCCAAACAATTTATACATATAAAACTCTTTAATAAACATATATTAATGTTATTATATATTATATTAATATTATAATATATTATTTATCTGGTTTTATATACAAATAATCTTGTCAGTCATAATTAGAACAAAAAACGTGATGACATTAAAAGCTCACATTTAAAAATTTAATAATATTACCCTTTGAAATACTTTATTTTATCCATTTGTCGGCAAGAACTTTAAAGAATTTAAAATATAATAAGAAAATGGAGTGGCTGTAGTTATGATCACTTATTATTTCTATGTATTATAATACATAGTATATATATATATATATATTATAGTACACCAAATGACAATGGAACATTGTTTTACCAATATTTTACATAAAAAGTAGACCCATATTTCATATTTTCTGTGAACAGAATATTTGCCTTGGACACCAAAATGCAATGTCTCAGAGGAAAATCAACCTAAATGTCATGAAAATAATGTCACAATTCAAAACCTCTCATTTTAAAAACAAACTATATATATATCACTATAGATTATGGTCAAATGTGATGCTGCAGCATGCTGTTGACAGTCTTCATGACATTTTTCTAGTCATGGTTGTTGTCAAAAAAAATAGTGTTTACTGAACATTGTTCTATGCTTACAGTACATATATTACTCATTTTTGCCTAAAAAACACATACTTATTCAATAAATTACAAAAAAAAATAGTAAGAATATAACATTTCATACCCTAGAATGTGGTGCATGATGTAGTTTTAAAGTGACTCTTAACCGTTGTTTCAGGAAGGAAAGCAGGCTTCTTTGGCAGCAGATTTCTCCATAACCCAGTTCAAGCACATCGGCAGATTGTTGATGGTGCACGGCAGAAACAGCTACAAACGCTCAGCAGCTCTGGGCCAGTTTGTCATGCACCGAGGCATGATCATCTCAACAATGCAGGTAACACATATGCACACATAAAACAAAGTTATGTAGTGATTTAAGTAAAATAGTCAAAATATCAATGCTGTGATAAACATCAATACTGAAATATTTAAAAGTTTTATTCGATTTAAAGCACTAAATGCGGTAGAGAACTCAATACTTGCAAGTTATTTGTGTGTCTTATGGGATGTCTTTTATATGTTCTTGTGCTTCATTGGATAAGCTAAATGGATGTCAAATAATGTCAAAATTACAGTGGCTGAGAGTGCTCAAATGCATTGCAAGTTAAGAAAAGACATGCAAATAGAAAAACATTAACAAATTCAGAATACATCTTCATCAGTTTGAAATGTGCAAATTCTTACAACACATACAAATTAAGATACGCTCGACAAGTTAAGAAAACACATGCATATAGAAAAACACAGTATCACTTTAGTATAGGGATCAATTCTCACTATTAACTTGTGGCTTATTACCTGTCTATTATTGAGGTATTGGCTTTTTATTAGTACTTATAAAGTGTATATTCTGCATGAGCTTATTCTGCAGCTGTAAATCTACACAATACATACTACCTTAATAATATTAATAAGCAGCAAATTAGAAGTTTATTGAGCTAAAAGTCTTGTTAATGGTTTGTTAACTGCAAGAATTATACCTTAAAATAAATTGTGACCAAAAACTCTAATAAATGAAGAATTCGTCTTCATCAATTTACAATCCACATGCACACAAAGTCGCACGACACATGCAAACACGGAAACGAGCTGCAAATAGCATAAACCTCATTGCGAATGTGTCGAATGTGCACATTTTGTGAACACAAAAGAAGATATTTTAAAGAACCTAAATATTGACGTTTATAGTTTTTGCTTTTCCTACTATGGAAGTCAGTGGTTACAGGTTTTCAGCATTCTTCTAAATTTCTTCTTTTGTGTCCAACACAAGATTTGAACCACTTGAGAGAAAGTAAATAGTGAGTAAATTGTCATTTTTGGGTGAACTATCACATACTCTTAAAAAATGAAGAAATAGTTATTATAATGAATGCTGTTGTATTTCTGAGGTATTGAATATCTATATTTTTTGTAAGGTATTAGTTAGAAATTCCACTATCATGACAATACTACTCTGAAGTGACCACACTCATCTCTGCTATGCTAATGTGCAGATTTGAAGTGCTAACATATCAATTTAAACGAATATCTTTCTTCTCAGGCTGTGTTTTCCTCTATTTTCTACTTTGCATCTGTTCCTCTCTACCAAGGTTTCCTTATGGTGGGGTAAGTAAAAGCTGTTTGTTTGGATTTTTTATACATTGTGGATGCCTTTGAACATGACATGCCACATTTTGTAACATTATGCCCATTTGTTCTTAGTTACGCCACCATCTACACCATGTTCCCGGTCTTTTCACTGGTGCTGGATCAGGATGTGAAGCCTGAAATGGCTCTGCTGTATCCTGAGCTCTATAAAGACCTCACTAAGGTAAAAAAATAATTGTCCAAATAACAGCAGTAGTGATCAGTACTAACCATCAGCTAGAGTATCTGCATTACACACATGATGTATGTTATAGGAATGAAGGCATGGGTTTGTGTTTGCTGCATGACAGTGATGCTGACTTTGGTTTTCCTTCACTAGGGTCGCTCCCTGTCCTTTAAGACCTTCCTGATTTGGGTTTTGATAAGTATATATCAAGGTAAATGGATGAACAGTATTACTTTTTTATTGTAAACTCAGAGTAACTCTCCAACAACTTTAATTTTTTTGATTGATTGGTTGATTGATTGATTGATTTAATTTTTATTTGTTTTGATTTAATTTCATGTGATTTGATTGTTGTAT
Organism: Danio jaintianensis; assembly: GCA_903798115.1. Classification (NCBI taxonomy): domain Eukaryota; kingdom Metazoa; phylum Chordata; class Actinopteri; order Cypriniformes; family Danionidae; genus Danio; species Danio jaintianensis. The sequence continues at coordinate 10,455,105 of CAIGQV010018201.1, read as the reverse complement.
ATTATACCTGCGCTTTCAGTCTGTGCAGTGACCAAAGTCATTGGTTTAAATGCATTGAAACAAGTTTAAATAGGTTTAAAAATGTAAAAATATATATAAACAATAAATTAAAGTTTAGAGAATTTCATTATTATAATTACAATGATATAGAGCTCGTCTGATCTGAATATGATGTGATCCTTGTTTTCTTCAGGTTATTGCAGCATATTACATTAAACTGATTTAGGTTTTTTTAATAAACTTAGATTTTTTTATTGTTATTAGCTAGGATGCAGCATATCAAAACAAGTTTTTGACTTGTATTACTAATTTTTGCATGAGGTAGTTGATGCTTGTGCTGCACAACCTTTTTACAACAAAAGTCAGTGTTATTAATGTAAGTTTTTTTTTATACAATTATTTGTATATTTATTTTCTGTTCAGTTTAGATCTCAATCGACATGTAGCGCAGTTCAGTGTACATAATAAAGTTAAATGAATAGGTAACCTAAAAATGTAAAATATATAGGTTTATTTATTCATTTCATCATTTATTTATTCATTTATTAAAATGTATTTCTCCCTCATTTCTTTTAAAAATCTATTTTGCACTTGGTAGAAGAATGCTAATAGTTCATTTCATTCCAGTGCCATTTAGGCATGCAAACAAACAAACAAATTAATTAATTAAGTAAATTTTTAATTAAATAAGTAAATAAATACATATTAAATTAAATAAGTACATAATTAAGCAAATAATTAAATAATTTAAGTACAAACATTTTAGTAATTTTGTACTATTTTGGCTTTATTTTCTAAAGTATGATGTGTTAAGCAAATACTTTTCCTGTTTTCTGCTTTTGAGAACTGCAGAAACAAAATATTAAAATTATGTTATAATTATGTGGAAATATTTGTATGGATATCAGAATTTGCTTAGCATTTAGTATATGATATAAATAGTGATGATAGATTTTTGTTTTGTTTTTTAGTCTGGAATCCTTTTTTTATTTTTGTGAGATTTAATCTAAAACCCCACAAGAAGTGACACAAAAGCTAACTATACTGAACAAACACGAGGAAAATGTAAACATAAAAAAATTGCCAGTCCTTTCTCAAGATAAGATGCCATCTACAAACAAACCATAAACAGACACCAGCAGTCTTCCTCCACGAATTAATCCACAAACATTTCATCAAAGAAATAAACACTCAAACCCAATGTAACATGTCTCCAGCGAATTCAGCGCAGCTCTTTTCATGAATGTGATTTTCGGCCCGTCGCCAGCTCTCACGCACACACGCCTGCCTTATCCGCACTGTAAATCGATCCGCGCAGCGAGCAAGAGAGATCAGTGTCCCCGTCTGACAGCTCCTGCTTTTTAATTAAACCTTAATACAGAGAGACAAGAACAACAGGGAAATATGAGCGAAGATTTCATTTAGTCCAGAGAGTAACCCCGAGGAATGTTCGCTGTATGAAGAGAGGCAATTATGTGATCAGTTAGAGGCCATTAGGCTGGATTGCGCTGGCGTTTATGATTAAAATGAAAGCAGAGATGGTTACAGTAGGCTGAGGAGCCGAGCGAGCGTGGAGTCTCGTGAGCGGAGGTCAGGGCTCCACGCGCTCATCTGTGAATCAGGACCAGACTATGAGTGATGGACGCAGATTTTTTTAGCCCATTATTGAGTCTATTTATTTACTTATGCAAATGTGTGTACTGTAAATATACATTTATTAAATTCAGTAATATTACTGAATAATATTCTAATGTTTATATGAATTCTGTACAATCAGGGTGTATCAGGCAAAAACAAAATGATTACTGAGGAATTACTGATATATTGTGTTGTAGGTCTTAAACCATTTTAAACAGGTCTTAAAGTTACCCAATCTGACCGACACCCATCCAATCACCAGCAATCCATCTCAATAGAACTTTTAACAAAAGTTTAATTTTTAACTCTATTTACTAGCATGGTTTAATTATCTTCCTTGCAGTAAGATTTGTTTAAAAGTTCTCCATATATTTATAGCTACCTGTTTGAGGACACTAACCTGGACAGACCGTTGTGCATACGTTTACACTACCTGACAAAAGTCTTGTCGTCGTTCCCAGTTGTAAGAGCAACAAATTATAACTTGACTTCTAGTTGATCATTTGGAAAAGTGGCAGAAGGTAGATTTTTCCAATGAATCATCTGTTGAACTGCATCCCAATCATCACAAATACTGCAGAAGACCTATTGGAACCCCCATGGATCCAAGATTCTCGTAGAAATCAGTCAAGTTTGGTAAAGGAAAAATCATAGTTTGGGGTTACATTCAGTATGGGGGTGTGAGAGATCAGAGAGATCTGCAGAGTGGATGGCAACAGCAACAGCCTGAGACATCAAGACATTTGTGCTGCCCATTACATTACAAACCACAGGAGAGGGCAAATTCTTCAGCAGGATAGCGCTTCTTCTCATACTTCAGCCTCAACATCAAAGTTCCTGAAAGCAAAGTATGTAAAGGTGCTCCATGATTGGCCAGCCTAGTCACCAGACATGAACATTATTGAGCATGTCTGGGGTAAGATGAAGGAGGAGGCATTGAAGATGTATCCAAAGACTCTTGATGAACTCTGGGAGTCCTGCAAGAACGCTTTCTTTGCCATTCCAGATGACTTTATTAATAAGGTATTTGAGTCATTGCAGAGATGTATGGATGCAGTCCTCCAAGCTCATGGGAGTCATACACAATATTAATTCGTTTTCCACTGCACCATGACTTTATATTCTATACTGTATATTATTTCTGTTAAGTGACAAGACTTTTGCCTAAGCAAAGTCAGACCTTACTGTCCTAATTAAATAATTCAAAATCAAGGCATGATCATATTTTATTTTGGTAAAATAAGCGTAATCTAAAGACCTTTGTCTTTCATATAAGCCACTTCTGATACCAAATGATCAACTAGAAGCCAAGTTATTATTTGTTGTTCCTAAAACCTGGATAGGCGACAAGACTTTTGTTAGGTAGTGTAGTTTATGATAGTTTTAAAACTTGTCAATTTTTAAAAAAAGAAACATTATGTTGGAGTTTGCTTGTTTTGACACATTATTTAAAATATGTGGCTAAGAAATAACTAAATTTGATTGCCGTTTTTGATCTTTGAAGTAAAAGATTTTCCTTTGCCATTAGAAGAAAAAATAATCTTAAAATGTCTTAAATCTGACTTGATGAAACCTGCAGAAACCCTGACAATAGAGTTTGTAAAGAAATATTTTCTGTCTTTTAGTAGATATATTATATGAAAGACTTACTTTGTTTACCAAACAGCTAGTTCTGTGGAAGTCAATGGGTCCCAGTGACAAGCATTCTTCAATTATTATTATTTTTTTAATTCTTCAAACTACTGTATTTTATTTTATTTTTTTTGCAGAAGAAAGAATCTCAAACAGGGATAACCTTGACTGTAACTAGTCCTATTTATTTTATATTCAACTGTAAGGAATAAAAAGTACAGTTTTTTTGTTTCATAAATGTGTTCAATTAAAAGTACGTCATCAACTTACAGTAAATAAAATACAATTCCCCTTAAAATTCTGAAGTACATTAATTAAGTACAATCTTTAATCGAGTGCTATCACATGCTCAAGCATTTTACAGTCCAGGTTTGATGCACGCGTTTTGTTCTCTTTCCAATGCTAAACTGACAGCTTTATCTCAGTCCTTGTTAGCCTGTCTCAAACACGTTCTCTATGTGTCCACCAGGGGGCATCCTGATGTACGGAGCGCTGGTGCTGTTTGATCAGGAGTTTGTTCATGTGGTTGCAATCTCCTTCACCGCTCTGATCCTCACTGAGCTCCTGATGGTGGCGCTGACCATCCGCACGTGGCACTGGCTCATGGTCGTCGCTCAGCTCATCAGTCTGGCCTGCTACCTCGCCTCCCTCGCCTTCCTCAATGAATACTTTGGTAAGAACTGACAACACATTTGACTTCATTTTATTTTTGTTAAGATTTATATTTGTTTTAAATATTATTTGCTTATTTACCTACACTGAAAAAAATGATTCATTGGATTTACTATATTTTTTTAAGGTAAGTGGTTGCAAACAATTTATTTGAGCTGAATTTGAACAAATTAAGTTGAACATTACTCAATTTAATTTGTTTGTTTAAATGCGGCCCATTTAAATTGTTTGCAAGCACTTACCTTAAAAATTTGTAGTAAATCCAATGAATTATTATTTTTTTTAGTGAATTATTTTGTTTTTATTAATGTATTATTCACCTACATGTCTACCTATTGATTTATTTAGGTTTGAAGGTTTTTATTTTTTTTGAATATTACTTATTATTCACCTGCCTACATATTTGTTTCATTTTATTTAAATGTAAATATTTATTTACTTGTTTGCGTTTATGTATTCATGTATTTTTGCAATTTATTTATGAATAGTGCTGGGCAAAAATGAATTGTGATTAATCACATTCAAAATAAAAATAATTTAAGTGTGTGTACTGTGTATATTTATCATGTATGTATAAATACACACACACATGCATATATCATAATTATATTTAGTTATAAAATATTTATGTATATGATACAAATTATATATAAATTTAAATATCTATGTAACACAATTTTTTTGTTTAGTTTTTTCTATGTATTTTTGTGCATCACATATACATACTAGATTAATATAATGCACATACACACATATATTATGTCAAAAATAACTTGATTTTTGGATGCGATTAATCGTGATTAATCTTTGCCCAGCACTATTTATTAACCATTCTAACTATTTATTGCATTTATTATTTCTGTTTTATTGATTTACATATGTATTTTTTTTATTTTAGGTATGTAAATAGTCATTTGTTTTTTATTTTTGTTTTATTTACTTATTTATCTACCCATTTATTTTACTTTAATTTAATTTTTTTGGGTTGTTTAATCACTTAAATTTTAGTTTAGCCTAACCATTTATTTATATTTTCCTAATTGTTATTGTTTGCTAATTTATCTATTCTTAAAATTGACTGTTTTGTATTTATTTAAACAGTTTATCTATCTATCTATCTATCTATCTATCTATCTATCTATCTATCTATCTATCTATCTATCTATCTATCTATCTATCTATCTATCTATCTATCTATCTATCTATGTCTGTCTGTCTGTCTGTCTGTCTGTGTCTGTCTGTCTGTCTGTCTGTATATCTGTATGTCTGTCTATCTGTTTGTCTAACTGTCTATCTATCTATCTGTCTGTCTATCTGTTTGTCTAACTGTCTATCTATCTATTTGTCTTTCTGTCTGTCTACCTGTCTATCTGTACATCTATCTGTCTGTCTATCTGTCTAACTGTCTATCTGTCTGTCTAACTGTCTATCTGTACATCTATCTATCTGTCTGTCTGTCTGTCTG
>CAIGQV010018201.1:10416797-10432449 GCA_903798115.1 Danio jaintianensis | reverse complement strand
TCTGTCTGTCTGTCTGTCTGTCTGTCTGTCTGTCTGTCTGTCTGTCTCTCATTGCAGTATAATTATTTTTACCAAATGTTATTGAGTCTCATGAAACTTGGGCAATCTTTTCTGAAGGGCAGAATTTTCTCAATTCCCCTCTCTTTTTAGAGAATGACTGAAATGGCTTTGCTGCCGTTGGTTGCTCAAATGTCTGTGTGTTGAGTGTGTGTTAGTCACTGTTGTGTCTGGGCCCCACAGTGGAGCTCTGGGCAGCAGGTCTGTGTTTGCTCACTCAGCCTGTGGGAGCCCATCAAATCCCTCCCCTCTGGAACACAGCCACAGTTGCCCGGCAACAGCCTTACACAACAGGAAACAGACTTGGGGATTCCGTCACTGTGCCGAGTCAAAGAGAGCATTCAGTGGAGACAGGAAGCCCCAAGGTACAGCAGGGGGCAGGCCTATAACCAAGGCCATGTCATGTAAATACCACCTCAAACTGCTGTTGCTGTTACTACTTTAAGCACTTTATATGTTCGTCAGCTTACTTTTTAAATGTGGTCTGGCTTTTATGACATGGGTGCATAAGGCACGTTGTAAAAAAGACTAAAATAACACATTTGATTACAATCCCACTGTGACAAAGAAAAAAAAACATACGACAACAACATGCTTTTCTAGTTCTACTGTATATATTATCTATTTTAACCTCCCAGGGATGATTTAACATATTTTCAGTTCTTCATGCAGCTCTGGTCATCTGAAATTCTACTTCTGCTTCCAAACTTGGTTTGATCTGTTTTATCTATTAAGGATGAAGGGGGGAAAAAACCCTTGGAACCTTGAGGTCTTTTCCACAAGACCACCATCAAATCATCGTCATTCCCAGTATACTCACCCGCAAATATGACCATGAGGCCTGCCAGCCAGCCAGACAGAACAGTAACTTGTAAGAAGAGGTGAGTAGACCTATGACATCAATGACTCCCCTTTTCTGAACCAATCACAGCACAGACAGAGGAACTGTTGGGTACACATGGGGCTTGAATGTGGTTTTGGTTTATTTTAACAACTTTTAAACACTGACACACCATTAGTGATGCGCATGCATATTATGATTCATACCAACGTTATGAGTGTGCAGACCTTTTTTTAAACATCTTCAAGACAGGACGATTCAACATCTGTGGAATTACTTATCGACTTATGTTGCACATGTCCCAAATGGCTGTGTCGTGTGTTGCCATGCATATATTACATTATACCACATTGCCGCCCATGTATCCTGTTTGGAAACATAATTTGTCATTTGTGTATTCTTGAAAACCTTATAGAGTAAACACGGCAGTGCATCATGCTGACACACAGGCATGGTAACTGCATTATCACTCATTGTATTATCATTATCATTAGTGCTAGTAGTCGTAAAGCCACAGCCACTCCTGTTCGTAGCAATTAATAAGGTGTCTTTGGAATATAAATGAGAGAATTGTGATTAAGTTTCATGTCTTGGTGTGGTATTGTGAGTAAACTGGCTGACCTGGCTTTCGGAGGGGGTTTGGGTCAAATGAATAATTCGGCTGCTCTCTGGGGTACTCCATTCTGATTGGTCATGCTATCCACTGGTCTGAGATTCATAGTTGCCATGGCATCCGGGTAACTGAAACCAGCGCTACATTCAGATTTATTTTTACAAAATCAGAAGTGCAAACCACATCCCTTCCCTAACCCTAGTCTTGTGTAGCCAGACTACTCTCCCAGCAGAAAGTCTGGACTCCATCATATTTATTTATTTATTTTAAGTCATTGACTGACTAAGAGGCCACTTGACTGACACATAAAGCAACCAGTCACATGTTGTTTTAAGTGTTACATTTATGGGGCATGAAAATGTAAAGTCAGTGTCCTTACAACAACACACTATCCTATTATTCCCTATCATTCTTTCAATCGTATCACTTATACAGTCATCGAGAGTTTACACAGTGAGCTTCGCATACATTTTTAAAGTTCCCATGAAATTAAAATAAAGTTTTTTAAATGTTAGTATTAGTATTGTTAGTTTTTAGGATATCTATAAGGTAGTGCGCACCGAAAACAGTGACAAGATTCACGTTTAGGAGATATAAAACTGATATAAACATGTAAAGCTTGAAGTTTGTCACTACTAAATGGATCAACGGTTTTATTCACGTCACCTCATACTTATCAAATCGTGACCAATCAAATGCTCTCTAGTATCTGACATGCCCCGCCCCCTTCAAGATGCTTCACATTTGATGCGCTTGAGCTCAACCACTCTCACTGGCTTAGCGGTGATAAAACAAAATGCTATTGGCTTTTTTTTTTTTTTTTTAAAGGGGAGGAGCTGTTCTATGTCCCTCTCTTCATGTTGAGATTACGTCAAAAACATTAATTTATCTTGATTAGGCTTCTGGCTGTATTAAATTTTCCTGTTTGATAAATTTCTGAAGCTTTTATCATGGTGTATGTTATTATCATGATTTTGACCTAAGCTGCGAAAAATATTACTTTAACAGGCATAATAACCAAAAAATGCTTGGTGTGTTGAATTATTGTATGTACATGTTCAGAGTAAACAAATATATCAATCAAATGAAATGGCAACAGGGATGATAAAGTACAATAAGTAACACTTCACAGTAAAATCTCAGTAGTAAAACTTAATTAATGCATTCAAATCAGCAGTGAGAAATAGACTTATTATAGTTATATGTTATAAGATAATATAAAATACTGCAGATTTTTTGTAGTTATTATCTCTATTTAATAAAACAATTATGACTTTTGATTTTAAATTGTTATTAGGCATTAACTAAGAAATTCTAACATTATCTAAAATGAATAAATGCTTGTGTAGCGGTCATTACATCGACTAACAAATGGAGCCTTACTGTACAGCGTTAACGAACAACAATAGTTACAGAATTTTCAGTGTCGTAGGCCAGATTAACATGTGAAATGATTAATGTTTGAAAATAAATGGCCTATTAAGTATTTACGCATTGTGGTGCTGTGATGAACAACTGCTAATACAACAATCTGAATATTCTAAAAATCACCCTAAATGTTTAAATAATAAATAATTATTCAGTCAACAATATCAATATAGTCCATGTTCATTATCACGATGTACTGAATTATTGAATATCAGCATAAATCTAATGCTGATAAACGGTCACTGTTAAGCACTTTTTTTTCACAAAGAGTTTTGGCATCATGACAACTTACTTTGTTGCCAGACTGCCAAACATTTCCCTGGAAATCTTATAGAATTTACCCCCAAAATGTATGACTTTGAAGCTGTTGAAACGTTTTCTATTTTCTGTGCCTTATGGATCAGATGTTCAGCCTACAGTCCAAGACTACCCTAACCTTAACTAATACTCCTGACAGAAAGCACACAATCTGATCCATTTATCATTTTCCTGAACTTATCAGAAAAACTATGAAAATCAACCAATAAAAATCAGCTAGTGGTGGGGCTCTCACATGATTCTCAATTTCTACACAGCTGGCAGCATCTTCAGTCACAGGGTTTTGTCTGAAATCATCGCCTTTATCCTTATAGTCACATTTTAGGGCCACAGACAGCCATATAATGTTGTCTAAATCTAAATGACCTCCAGTATGAATTTGTTATCATGGTGTTTATTTTGTTAAGATATGTAATATATTAACATCATCAAATTAATAAAAATATACAGTAAATAAGAAATAAATGACAAAAAAAGCAGATAATTCATTCATTCATTCATTTTCTTTTTGGCTTAGTCCCTTTATTAATCAGGGGTCACCACAGCGGAATGAACCGCCAACTTATTTAGCATATGTTTTACACAGCGGATGCCCTTCCAGCTGCAACCCATCACTGGGAAACACCCATACACTCTCATTCACACACATACACTACGGACAATTTAGCTTACCCAATTCACCTATAGTGCATGTCTTTGGACTGTGGGGGAAACCGGAGCACCCGGAGGAAAACCATGCAAACACGGGGAGAACATGCAAACTCCCAGAACACAGAAATGCCAACTGACCCAGCCGAGGCTCGAACCAGTAGCATTCTTGCTTTAAGGTGACAGTGCTACCCACTGCGCCACCGCACACCGTTTCTGTGGATGTGTAATATGTTTTTAGCAAATTCTAATTGTGTTTGTTCAATTAAACTTTCATTCCAATTTTCTAATTTTAATACTGGTTCCCAAATTTCACTACCATATAGTAAGATTGGTTTGATAATAGCGTGATATAGTTTAATCCATGTTTTAGTTGGTACTGTACCTGTAATTGGCCAAAGCGTGATTTTATGGCATTTTATGGGCCCTCTCGCTCAGGGCCTTTACAGCCTTTACGCTCTCTCTCATAGTAGAAGCTTTAAAGTGAAAGTTAAACTGAAAATTTGGTTATCATTCCCTCGCCTGTCACACCTGTTTGAGTTTCTTTCTTCTTTTATTTAGAAAAATTCTCAAAATAACCGTATTTGTTTCTCTACTACCAAAATCAATCAAAGTTATTGATTTCTAACACTCTTCAAAATCTGTTCTTTATATATAATATATAAATAATATATAAAAAGAAACTCATAAAGATTCAAAATATATAGAAAGTCAATTTAGATTTTTTTTTGGTGAACTATCCCTTTAAGTTTATAGGGGGCAAGAAAAGATTAGCGGAGTATGTTTTACTCAATAATGTCTTAAAAAGGTTAAGCAATTTCTCATAGCAAATTGGTGTAAAATTCCAAAATGAATGAAAACCTATTTGATGAGCCTTTGATTGCCTTGTAATAATAGGAATTATGCACGAGTTAGTGTGTACGATGTGACAAATCTCATGCCAGTTTAGGTCTAGAATGTGAAATGCGTCTGCTTTTCATCATAATACTGTAAAGCTGAATGTGAACAAAATATCCGAAACTTTCTTGATGGTGCTTAAAAACTCCTGTCCTCAACAATGGGCAGACGGATTGGAAAAACTACAGGCCAACTGACGTAGAGCTAGGTGCGCGTCAATCAGTACTGTTAGCGCTATTTATTACCTTCAGCCTGAAGCTGTTTACTGCGGCATGCAGCTCACTTTCACATAGCTGGGGAGGACAGGGAGGCCCTGCCCACATCCCCTCAAGCCCACTTAGGGCCCCTAAGCAATGGGTGAGAGCTTTCCATGAGGTCAAGCAAATACATTTGACCCACAGAACAGCAGGAGAGAAAGGACTGTAAGAGAGGGTAATGGCACAATTACCATGTTCCCATGATGAAAGAAACAGCTAGTGTTTCATAAATGCACTAATTCCTGATGCAATTATATATCATCCTGTGCGTGTGGGGTGAAGGCTATTTGGCTCCATTTTGTTACTCGACCTGGCTGAATTCTTAGTCAAACATTATGCAGCTACTTCAAAACATGCCCGTGTCCTTAGAGAGTGCAAAAGGCTCAACCACATCAAGAAAGCCATTTATTTGCCTAATGAAAGGCAACTGTGTGCATGGTGTAAACCTTTGTGCACTTAAAAACCAAGATGCTGTATTTATGCAGATGCAAGGCTGAAATTACAGACATATTTAACATTAAAATTGTGCAAAGCTGAGGGTTGGCAAATAAGGTACATTGTAAAAAAAAATATTGGGTTCCACACAATCCATTTGTGTTGGGACAACATAAAGGAATTGGGTTAGATTATTAGTTTTTACAAATTTAAGTGGATTGAACATAAAGCAATTAAGTTGTCCCCAAATAAACTGAAGAATTGTGTTGTTTCAGCTCATTTTAAATTCACTCATTTTCTTTCGGCTTAGTCTCTATTTCAGAGGTCACCACAGCGGAATGAACTGCCAACTATTTCAGCATATGTTTTATGCAGCGGATGCCCTTCCAGCCGCAGTCCAGTACTGGGAAACACCCATACACACACATTCACACACACTATGGCCAATTTAGTTTATTCAATTGACCTATACCGCATGTCTGTACTGTAGGGGAAACTGGAGCACCCGGAGGAAACCCACGCCAACACGGGGAGAACATATAAACTCACACAGAAATGCCAACTGGCCCAGCCAGGACTCGAACCAGCGACCTTCTTGCTGTGAGGCGACAGTGCTAACCACTGAGCCACTGTGCTGCTCATTTTAAATTACACTGTAAAAAATATCTGTTAATTAACAGTTTCCATATTTTGCGATTCACAAGTGTTTTCTGTTTATTTATGGTTGTGAACTGTGTTATGGGATGTTGATCTCAGCTCTTTCAACTTTTGATGTTAAAAATTCAACTCCCCAGTTTAACAAAGTGACCTTTATTGACATTTTAGTAGTTTGAAATATTATAATGTATATGAAATAATATATAGAGTAATAAGTCTGTAAAATGACAGAAAATGTACTGATAGTTTATTACAAGGTTTTTGCACCATAATACACAACACCAACACAAACAATATATCACTTCAAACTATTAAAAATGTTAATAAAAGTCACTTTTTCAAACTTTTCTAAGTTTAATGTTGTTGGAAGAAATATCAAGGTCTCATAATGCAATTCCAAAGCATAAATAAATGAAAAAATAAAACCACATGAATCACAAAATATGGAAAACTGCTAATTTACAGATAGTTTTTACAGCAAATATAATTTTTTGAGTGTATAAAGTTAATTGTGTTTGAATCTTGCAAGATGCTTCATGCAGGAACACTAGAAATATATATATAGTACGAGCTGCTATTATAATAGTATATGTTACTATTTACAGTGAGGTGCGAATTAAGATGCATGATTTAGTACAATAGTAAGTACAAGTAATGTTGTAGTGCAGAACCATTTACACCGATGCAAACATTTGCCAACATTTCTTGGCTTGAACAACAGTCCTGGATGAATCTTGATGACGCAGCGAATCGCACCCCGCTGGAAAGCTGTCAAAACCGAAATCATAGTTGCCCGAGCTGCCAACAGCATCTTGTGACTTTTCAGATCCCTACACTGTGATGTCCTAACAGAAACAACCAGAGCTGTTCATCTGTTTATTCAATCACTATCAATGCATTGCAGTTGCTATGCGATGAGTCTCACAGAGATGCTATTTGTGTCTGTTAATGGGACAATAGAAGGATTAACATAATTATGACTTCTTTAACAGCCTTTGTTTTTTCAAAATGGACATATTTGATTTGATCATATCTAACGCAATTTTGTATAGACATCATGCAAACTTCTACTCTGAGCAAACATATTAGTGAAACAAACACCTGAACATACATTAGCATGACAAAACTTTGGACATTTTATTTGTTAAATTGGGTTTAATGTGGGTTATGGCATGTACTGCATCCAGCCACCAGGGTGCGATCAAAATGTTTTGGCCTTACTTTTCAGGCCATGTGGGGCACAATTGGATAACACTAACAGCTCCTAGAATGAATCAGTTCCAGGGTAGATCTTCTGACAGCAGTTTGCATCAATATTACAATAGTGACTAATCAATATGAGTTTTTACAAACTCTTTCATACATTTTGTTTGATCTGTTGACACCCCAGTGTCACTTTTATAGGGGCTGGGTTAGAAAAAGGCCTTAAAATTGTATATCGAACAGTTTAATATTTTAGCATGAATGACACTACAAAAAGAAATGAATTAGCCACTAATTGGCCAATTGTAAAAAAAAAAAATCTATGAGATTGGGCACAATCCATAGTTTACAAATTGCAAATATTGGGGCTCTATTATTAAGTTATAGACCTAATGTCCAGTGGTTTATGTCAAATTTAATGATTGAATTGAGTGGTCAGCCAGTTATTTTGACTTTTATTAATGCAGTTACACCCCTGACACAGACCATCCTAAACATTTAACTTCAAACTTTTTGTCATTTTATCAAAAAGCAGTCAATATCACAGAATTGTCAACAATACAAAAACGAATAAAATAAAATAATTGTTATTTGTAATAACACTGTAGTTAAATAAATTGCAATCACAATGACAAAAACCGTTACTGCTCTTTTACTATAATGACACCATATTTTTCATTAGGGAATAATTGGGGGGAATAGAATGGAATTTAATGAATTATTCATTAAGTGAACTGCATCAAACTGGCTTAGGAGTTTACTAAGTTGGTCAAAGAGAAGTTTATATGTCCAGCTTACTAGGATCCAGGTTATATTTGATTTGTAATCACTCATTAGCCATCTCTTGGGAGTATATTCAACCCAATGTAACAAATAAATAGTAAGACTACAGTATGCTGTAGCATTCATTAACAAAGAGTTGTTTGTAGTATACAGTATAATACACTTAACTCTAGTATGGTTTAAAAAAACTAGTATTTATTCTAAAAACAAAGCAAAAACAGAACAAACAGCAATATTTACCAAGATATGGCACTACTGGGACTAAATGAATTCTGTAAAGGGATGTCAGAGAAGTGACAACCTCTGAATTATTATCTGAACCGGTTTTTAAAACGATTTGTTCGAAAGAACCGATTCGCGCAAACGAGTTGGAATTTCCTCCCTGACGCGCATGCGCACAAGCCGGTTCATTTGCCTTTGGTTTGAACGGCTCCACATCTGGAAATGTTGAGAGGAGAGAATCCCTCTCTTCATCTGCTGTTGCGCTTGAGACGTGGTGCCTGCGTCACTGCACAGAGGGGCGGGGCCCAACGGAGGTGTTTCCCGGCTTTATATAGATACACAGACCTTTCCATCGCAAAGCAGTGCGTCACCAGAACCCCAGAAACTAACATGCAAGTCCAGAATAGAAAATATAACGAGTTAGACAAACTGTATTAACATAAGATTCATACATTTATTTGCGTTGTCATTTCATGCGCTTTTTAAGTAATTTGAGCTTTCAAATCATTTACACATTTTTCTCGTGACTGGGATACACGCTTATTACGGTAGAAGTGAGCACTTTTAGCACATATATCTGGAGTCATCCTTATATTTGGAGATTAAACGCTGAGCGGACTCTGTCGTGCGTTTTGGGAAAGTGCGTTGAACTTGCTGTGAGTTCTGTCTACACTTCGCAAGCATGAAATCCGCAGAAGAAGGTAACGTATTATGATTAAATGCATCTACTTACTGTCTTATATTTTACTCTCATTGTCTGACTGTATTATTATGATCATATTAACGCAATTACTGAACCTTCAAATGAATAGATGCACGTGTTCTTGTGAGTTTACCTGTCGTGACGCTAAAATAAATCTGCTATTCTGCACGAACAATTATTAGTTTCTGGGGGAGACGGGGAGTTTTGTAACATTTAGTTTCAACATCTGTAACTCAGTGTCGTTATACTATGGCCCTCAAACTTTGTTCCCATATTTGTCTGCTACTTATTAAAGTAATACGTCATGTAGCATGCAATTTAATATCAAGTATAAATAATGATGCTGTGTAACCAACACTAACGTGCTGTGACAGTAGGTGGGGTTGGTAGCACTTTTAATGAATGTAAAAAATATATATATTTAATATGGATGTCATAATTGCAAGATTTTGGTATGGTTTGGTATAGTATTGTTAAAAACGCTGAAAAAAAGTTTATGTAGCCAAGCATATATATATATATATATATATATATATATATATATATATATATACACTAAACTATATAGTTATCAGTGCAATAAAATGCATGAAGTATAGACACAATTTTTTACATTTTTCTTCATTTGTGCAGAAACAGCAAATTTTTGTTGTGATTGAGAATAATGTTTTCTTAACTTTTCTGAAGAAAGAGAAGAACAGTCATAAGAGTGTGCAGGAAATACACGCGCACGCACACACACACACACACACACACACACACACACACACACACACACACAGTCAGCATCAGCATCACACACACACACACACACACACACACACACACACACACACACACACACACACACACACACACGTATGAAGCATAGAGTAATCCTCCCCATGTATGATAATTATTTAACCCCAGTAGCTCAATTATGATTTGGTTGTTGGTGATGTTGAAGCTTGCCTTGTGCTACTGCTGTATTGTTTATAGTTATTGTTTATATTTATTCACTTTATTTTTCACATTTTTGATCTTGCTGTTATTTCTTATTCAATTAAATGACTGAATGAGTTTTTTTTCTTATTTTGAGAGGCTGCAGAAGGGAGTGGTAGGCGTGATGGAGATGAATAAGCAGAGACATTATTTAGATTGTGGGTTTTTGCATCCCTCTCTTTGCAGCAACTGTGCATTTCACAAGATAACTTAGATTATAGTTCATAATGACAGCTCTACTACAACAAAAGCAGTTCTCATATTTTCTGTGGAGAAAAATAACTTCAATCAGCTTTAAGATGGTTTAGACTTAACTGCTTTTAAATGGTCTACAAGCAGGTCTTCTAACCTGACTTGCTAAAAAAAAATGCACAAACCTGCTTTAAATCCAGCCAATAAATTAGAATTACAAAACTTAAAGTCCAGCAATCTTGCTTAGGCTTTGAGGTGATTTATTTCAGTCACGTTACTAATATACGTTTCATTTAACACTTCTTTATTTATTCTTTGAAGCTTTCAGAATCATATACTAACTGTATACTTATAGCTTGCTTACAAAAATCTAATATGTAGTTGTTAACTTGATTCCAAAACGATACATACATTAGGGATACATTAGCATGCTATCAGTATCCAGGGTGCTTTGTTGCGCTGTGGTCACATTTTCAAGTATCCGTGTTTTTAATCGTCCTCTAAAGTAGCGAGAAATCGTTGCAAATTTTATTGCAAGCGGAGCCAGTAGTGACTGTGCGCCAGTTTGTGCTAACTTACATTACATATATTTCCAGCAGGTTGGACTGACTGACTGCAGTGAGTCACTCAACTCAACTGCATTTTTTTTTTCTTTTTGCAGTGATTGCTCATTACAATAATAGATTTCTGTTATCAATAAAATGTCTAAATGGAACAGAAGATGTACAAACTAAAAAACTTGAGTAGGCCACATGACGTAGATCTCCTGCTTTTTAAAATCTGTTTTTGGATAAGCTATAAGTGTTCTAAAATTGCTGAAGTGGTCAGTGATTCATATTATACTCTCCAGTAAGCTCTAATCGTTATATATTTTTTTCATGATTAGTCAAGATGTTTTGTGTCAGCCATGTTGTATGTCAAATGTTATTGTCTAATTTTAATCCATACGTCGAGGCAAAATGTTTGCCCCTGTTTTCAACAAAGATTGCTTATGAGTATTGGTTTTCCGTCTGGTTTTGTCCTCAGGAAGATATTTTTAACGCTTTGTTATTTTTGGCCTGGTATTTGTGTATCAGTCACCTTGCTTCCTCTGCAGAGGTTGTGGCTTTTAACCACTAACGTTTTTGACTCACAGTTATTGCTTCTAAAGAGTGGAGTGTCTTTTTATAATGCCATGTTTTCATACCAATCAAAGGCAGATCCTAAAAATATATATATTACATGTGTATTAGGACTGCACGATATATAGTTTGAGCATCGATATCGTAATGTGTGTATCTCCAATAGTCACATTGCAGGATTAGGTTATTTATAAAATATTAAAATATAAAGATTTTATTCAATATTATTATTTTAAAATTGTTTATACAATGGTGACCATGTTATTTTTTGTTTGATTGTTCAATTTCTGCACCTGAATACTGTTAGACTCTCCAGAAAACTATAAAGCACTGTTTATTTAAATGTTACCTCTGCTCTGTGTTATTTTTATATGCTTGTAATTTATTATAATTTATGCAAACACACTGCATATAAAAAAACTTGATCATTCCATCCTATCTAAATGAATGAAATCTTTCCAAATAGAGCTATTCAATTCATCTTTATTATATTATATAGAGAAATTATATTCATCATATTGCAATATATATTGCAGGGAAACAAAATCAATATCAGATTTTTCCATATATCGTGCAGCCATAATATGTATAATTATAAAAACTACAGTTACTATACTCACAAAGCAGCACTGTGCACCCTATTTGCACCTATGCTCTTTGATCTCTGTAGCTTATATTTAGTTGCAGTACCTCATGAAAATGTGATTGCACCCTACAGATGCGTACTGTTACAACCAAAACACCAGCATCTCAATTCCTCTGAGCAACCCCTGCCCAGCCTCGCAGTACCACAATCTCCAGACCACCCCTTCCTTGTCGATATCCATCAGTCAGCCTTCCTCGTTCCCTCAAGATGACATGAGCTCGGTGGGCTACTTCCAAACATCCGGTCCCCGATCTAATGGAGCTCCCACGTTGGAGAGTCCGCGCATTGAGATAACAGCTTACGGCCAGTTCCCCGAAGATGAGGTGGAAGACAACAGCGTTCCCGTGACCAAGCGAGTCAACTCCATAGTGACATTAACGTTGCCAAGTGTCGATGGTTATCGTGACCCTACCTGCCTCAGCCCGGCGAGCAGCGTGTCCTCTCGTAGCTGCCATTCAGATGCCTCCTCATATGAATCTGGCTTCTCGTACAACTACGACAACTCTCCGCAGAACTCACCCTGGCAGTCTCCTTGTGTCTCCCCGAAAGGTTCCTCCTCTCTGCAGTCCTGCACTCTTGGTGCTTCTCCACGCCATTCTCCATCCGGGTCTCCTCGGACCAGTATCACTGATGACAACTGGATAGGCAATCGAGGTTCCCGTCCAAATTCTCCTTGTGGCGGTAAACGGAAGTACAGCTTCAATGGTGGGCCATCGCACAAGTACCATCCGTACTCACCAAATCAATCTCCTGGGCCCTCGCCGCAAACTTCACCTCGCCTCAGTGTGACAGAGGACAGTTGGCTGCCCAATACCAATCAGTACACCAACTCCGCCATTGTTGCAGCCATCAATGCCCTCACCACAGATGGATTAACAGATCTTGCAGAGGGGATTCCTTTGAAGTCCCGCAAGACCAGTCTGGAGCACAGTGCCTCAATGAACCTGAAAGTAGAACCAGGTGGAGAGGAGACAGGGTCCCTGGAGCTTTGCCAGGACGACTTCTCCTCAGCACGCCTACCCTTCAAGAAGGAGACCTACTGCAGTGGCTTTTTGGACGTGCCCCAACACCCATATTGGTCTAAGCCAAAGCCTTACATCAGGTAGGATAAACATAGAAAGTTCTTTCATATTCACAGTTGAATAGTTTCTTTATCTACGTTAACAAATGGTCTTTCTCTTGTTCTTGTAGTCCATCGTTGCCTGCTCTTGATTGGCAGCTGCCTTCCAGCTCAGGGCCCTACAGCCTGCAGATTGATGTCCAACCCAAGTCTCATCACCGTGCTCACTACGAGACTGAAGGCAGCAGAGGAGCTGTGAAAGCACTTGCGGGAGGTCATCCAGTGGTCCAGGTATCAGTTTACAATCTCTCACAAGCAGCATGGTCTCTCAGAGGCTTTTGTACTGTAGGATTTTTTTTATTAGAAAAGTATTTAACTCCTATATCAGAGGAGGTCTAACTCAGCACATTATGAACTACCAGTGATGTAAGTGCTTGTATGGAATTGTAGGATAGGATTGTGTTCTTTCCTCAGTCTTGTTAACATGTAGCACTGCAAGTTGTGATAGGAGTCATATTTGATCCATCCAGTACACTTTCAAGTGCATAACATCTACATTCCACCCTTGTTATCATAAAAGCCACAACAAAAAACAAAAACACAATTCTGATCATGGCATCTTTCATTCTCCAGTTGTTGCCACTGAATGCTGGTGTACACCACTTCAGTGTTCTTATTATTAAAGGGGAAATTTTAATTCTCAAGGACCAACCTGGCAGCTAGTTCTTCAGGAGATTGTCACAGAATGGCCTTATTTTTTCACTTCAAGCGAAAATTTTAACTTGAACTTATGTTAAAAGTTCAGAAAGTTATTAAAAACATTGTCAAAGGAGTCCATGTGACTTCAGTGGTTCAATCGGAAAATTATGAAGCTACGAGAATACTTCTGTGCATAATAAAAATAAGGACTTTATTCAACAGTATTCTAGTATCTTCATAATATACCGACTGAACCACTGAAGGCATATGGTCTGTTTTGAGAATATTTTTTGGTATTTTTCTAGACTTTTGGAGTCGGGACTGTTGCTGTCTGTAGAGGATGAAAGAGCTCTCAGATTTCATCTAAAATATCTTAATTTGTCTTCTGAAGATGAACAAAAGTCTCAGGGGTTTGGAACGACATGAGGGTGAATAATTAATAACATAAGTTTCATTATGTTCACCATCATGCAACATCTGCTCCATGTGCTACAGTGGTATATTTTCACTTTAATTGTTCGTATTGACACAAGTAAACATCCTTATATTTGTTTTCTCTCAAGTCATAGTGACATACTGTGATTTAAACCCTTAGATTGTTTTGTTATTCTCGCAATTCCAAGTTCAGGAAGTGTGAGTGAAATGCTTCATATATTTTACCGGGCTTCAGTGTCTTGATGTCAGTTTGACAGACATCAGTGATTCACACACCTCATTTGCTCTGGTAGCTGAATCATGGATATTCACTCCACAAGTTGGTTGCAGACACTTCCTAATGGATAACAGAATTCCTGAAGACAGGATTCGTGGTTAAGTCTGAAAGAAATCAGTGTGGTTGGACCTGACTCTTGGGGTATGCGAACCACAGACTCCGTGACTGCTTTATTTACTAAAATGGCTGTTAAAGGTGAACTCAACGTTTCATAATACATCTGTGGCTGCTGGGTACTTCAATTCAAAATAACGAGGTGCTAATGATTGCGAACACGTGGCTCGGTGCGACTCCCGTCTGAAAAAAACAAGGTCCTCACACTCTTGCCTCGTTTTTTTTTAACTCGGATTCATTGCTGTTTCCGGCCAAGTGCACAGACTGCCTTTTGTTTAGCTGAAGGTCCTCATACTGCACTGACATCATGTGCAACAACATCGTGTGGAGGCGTCCAGTCTCTGCTGCACACAGTTCTGGCAGGCAAGTGAAGGGGAGTGTTCAAGAGCCTCAAACAAGCTTGTCCCATTCTGTAAACCATCAGATTAGAGAGCTGCACATGTTCTTCTTTTAGTGAATGGCACCTCCCTTCATGCTCTGTCACCAGTGCCGTCCTCTTCAGAGGTTCTTTTGGGACCATTTTGAAAAGTTATTAAACTACTTTTGTTTGATTTTTTTGGATAGAGGATTTTCAGTAGAGGTTACTTTTACTTCTTGTCATAAGTACAACTTGATATTATTGATACTTATGACACTTATTTTGTCACTGTAGGTTGGTAAACAACTTGTGAAGAACATAACAATATTAACTATTAACTCTTTAACTGTTAAAAGCTATTCGTTACTAGTTAATTATTTAAAGTAATTAACAACTAATAAAGCTATGGTAACTAATAACTTAACTTTTCTGATTTTGATTGTACAGTCGTGGCCAAAAGTTTTGAGAATGACACAAATATTAGTTTTCACAAAGTTTGCTGCTAAACTGCTTTTAGATCTTTGTTTCATTTGTTTCTGTGATGTACTGAAATATAATTATAAGCACTTCATACGTTTCAAAGGCTTTTATCGACAATAACATGACATTTATGCAAAGAGTCAGTATTTGCAGTGTTGGCCCTTCTTTTTCAGGACCTCTGCAATTCGACTGGGCATGCTCTCAATCAACTTCTGGGCCAAATCCTG
>CAIGQV010018201.1:10403617-10416397 GCA_903798115.1 Danio jaintianensis | reverse complement strand
GCAATTCGACTGGGCATGCTCTCAATCAACTTCTGGGCCAAATCCTGTATGATAGCAACCCATTCTATTATAATAACTTCTTGGAGTTTGTCAGAATTAGTAAGTTTTTGTTTGTCCACCCGCCTCTTGAGGATTGACCACAAGTTCTCAATGGGATTAAGTTCTGGGGAGTTTCCAGGCCATGGACCTAAAATTTCAACGTTTGGGTCTCCGAGCCACTTAGATATCACTTTTGCCTTATGGCACGGTGCTCCATCGTGCTGGAAAATGCATTGTTCTTCACCAAACTGTTGTTGGATTGTTGGAAGAAGTTGCTGTTGGAGGGTGTTTTGGTACCATTCCTGAGCAAGCTCTGCACTGGTGGCACTCCGATCCCGCAGCTGAATCCTCTTTAGGAGACGATCCTGATGCTTGCTGGACTTTCTTGGACGCCCTGAAGCCTTCTTAACAAGAATTGAACCTCTTTCCTTGAAGTTCTTGATGATCCTATAAATTGTTGATTTAGGTGCAATCTTAGTAGCCACAATATCCTTGCCTGTGAAGCCATTTTTATGCAACGCAATGATGGCTGCACACGTTTCTTTGCAGGTCACCATGGTTAACAATGGAAGAACAATGATTTCAAGCATCACCCTCCTTTTAACATGTCAAGTCTGCCATTCTAACCCAATCAGCCTGATATAATGATCTCCAGCCTTGTGCTCGTCAACATTCTCACCTAAGTTAACAAGACGATTACTGAAATGATCTCAGCAGGTCCTTTAATGACAGCAATGAAATGAATTTTTTCAGGATTAAGTTAATTTTTATGGCAAAGAAGGACTATGCAATTCATCTGATCACTCTTCATAACATTCTGGAGTATATGCAAATTGCTATTATAAAAACTTTAGCAGCAACTTTTCCAATTTCCAATATTTATGTAATTCTCAAAACTTTTGGCCACGATTGTAATACAATAATGTGCACCTTTTGTAAAGCTGCTTTGAAACAATAATTATTGTGAAAAGCACTATACAAATAAACTTGAAAACTTGAAATGCAGCAATAACAATACTGCGTTTTAAATTATGAAGAAATATCATGAAAATATATATCATATAGACAATAATATAGACGTTCATTGGCACAAAACAATTCCAGATTACTGTAATATTGCTGAGGAAATAAGTTTCTGGAATTATTTATTGTCTGCTGAATGTAATTTTGGTTTAATGTTGAAGGATGAGTAGAATAATGCCATTGACTCAAAAACTATATTTAATAGTTGTATATAAACTTTACAAGTTAACTTTACATTTCAACTTACAATAAATGTATTTAAAACAATCTTATAACTTAAATGTTTTGTTGAATTGAACATGATTAACTTATTTCAAAGTAACATAAAATATGTTGGGGTTTTTTTTCAGATTGTTTTATTTATTTTTTGTTTGTTATTACATAGATTTTTTTAACAGTTGAACAGAACAGCCTCCCTCTATATATATGGCCCCATTTTATATATCTTCTTACAATCAAAAATTAAATACAGTGCACTTACTGTGTTCATAATATATTACAGAACACTTCTGGTGTTATTAAGGGTAAGGTTAGGGACAGTTTGGGTGGTATGGGTAGGTTTAAGGGTGGGTCAATGTGTAAGGGATGGTAAAGAGTGTAATTCTAAATGTAATTACAGAAATTAATTACATGCATGTATTTTATCAAGCACACTGTAAGTACAATGAATGTAAAATCATGTATTTACATTATTACAAAATATATTATTACACAATAAGTACAGTACATTGTAGTGAAATATTCATTTCAGTGTAAGTACATATTAGTTAAGGCCACTTTACATTGTATATATATATATATATTTATGTATGTATATGTATATGTGTTCCCACTTTGCTTTTAATACTCTTCATGTTTTGACTGATTTTGTAGGCGCTCAAGTCTTAATACTTGTGTAAGACTCCCCAAATCCCTAATTTGTGCCCAGATCTTGATGAATTGTCCTTATTTCTCAGTATTTCAAGCCCCTACTGCTTCTGTTCCTATAACTGCGTGAGTCACTATCCCCTAAGAATTAGTCTTAGATCCCCCTCTCCCCTCCTTCTGTCTCTCCACTTGGGGTTTGGTGGTTTCTGGTGGTCAGGATTTTTGTACCCAGAGCCCCGTCTCTCTCCCCCTGCTCGGGTTCCTGGTGGTTTCTGCCAGGTTGTTTTTTTCTTTCTATCCTGGATGCAGTTTGACCACATGCGCCATCGGATTGATGGTAGACGTGAGTGTGTAGCCTCTGAAGTAAGCCTGCCGCACCACAGCTATGTGCTTCCACGTCTGCGCTTCAGTCTCTCGGGAAGTTAACTTCTCAAAGAACAGCTCTGTCAACAAAAATCACCGCCGTAACTGGAAGAAGTGACGAAATCCCTAAATATAGGTTGGTTTGTTAGAGCAGTGCTTCCATATTTATAATATTGAGATTGGTTTCATCTCGTAGGCCTAGTGTGACGATCTTTATAATAATAATATTTTGACATATAATATAATATAATATAATATAATATAATATAATATAATATAATATAATATAATATAATATAATATAGGGTGACACGGTGGCGCAGTGGGTAGCATGATCACCTCACAGCAAGAAGGTCGCTGGTTCGAGCCTCAGCTGGGTCAGTTGGCATTTCTGTGTGGAGTTTGCATGTTCTTCCTGTGTTTGCGTGGGTTTCCTCCGGGTGCTCCAGTTTCCCCCACAAGTCCAAAGACATGCTCTATAGGTGAATTGGGTAAGCTAAATTGTCCGTAGTGTATGTGTGTGAATAAGTGTGTATGGATATTTCCCAGTGATGGGTTGCAGCTGGAAGGGCATCCGCTGCGTAAAACATATGCTGGATAAGTTGGCGGTTCATTCTGCTGTGGCGACCCCAGATTAATGAAGGGACTATGCCGATTAGAAAATGAATGAATAATATAGTATAATATAATATAATATAATATAATATAATATAATATAATATAATATAATATAATATAATATATCTTTCTTCTATTATAGTTAATGTTCTTTAAGTAACAAATCTTTTTAATAAAAAAATAGTTATATACTTATTTTTATCCATAGTTTTCCTTTGATTTTAGTAGCAAATATAGCCAGAGACGTGTATGTATGTGTATTATGTTTTTGCATATAATTCCTGTTCTAAATTTCATTTTCATTTTACAAAAAAAAAGGATCTTATCTTATCTTATATCTATGAATCACAGGGAATCTCTTAATGCGCAATACGTACTTACCATCACTGTGAATGAGCCCAAAGAGAAAAACAGTTGGTCTTGCTCAATATCACACCAGACATAACCTTTTCCAGTAAGAATTTGCTCACTGGATCTGGCCAGTAACTCTTCAAAGCAACCCGCGTTGTAGATCTCTCTTTTTTTTTATTCTCAGGCCATTTCACTGATCACAGATGTGCCATGGAGGTTGAGAGTTTGAGTGGGTGAAAACTGACCCACAGCACCAGGAGGTGTGGACAAACGCCTCTGAACTCTGTGCCATCAGGGGGAAAGAGTCTTGGCATTCCTCTAGTGGGTGATAATGTAGTGTAGTGAAGGGGAGTTGGATCTCTCCGGCCCCTGTCTTTCTGGCCTGTGCACTCCCTGCTGCCTGAATAAACACAAATGCCAGGCTCGAGCGTATCTACTTAAATAAATATACAATACTGGTGCAGAGCTTTCACCACAGATGCTGACCACCCTCCGCGAGGAGCTCCATACATCAGCTGCGTATTAGTGTAGTTTGGCCATATGTGCTTGTATTCGTCTGCAAACTCAAGGGCTGAGTTCATATTATGTTATCAAATTATAATTTTTTTTAAAGACAGTATTATAAGCCCCCTTAAGAAGTAATCTTTTTTTCTTGATCAGCAACAGTACAAATCACTGTTGTCCAATGATTGCCTAATTAACCGAATTTTACTTAGTTAATCGTTTAGATTGAACCTGCATATTAATATCTTGCAAAATAACTAGTAAAATATTATGTATTGTCATCCCGGCAAATACAAAATAAATGAGTTATTAAAAAAACGATTATGTTTAAAAATGTGTTGAAAAACAGTATCGTCATTAAACAGCACTTGGGAAATATTTCACATAATTAATATTAAACATAATTCATAAATTTGTATACAAATTTGTATTTGTTTTATAAAAAAGGCTAACAATTGTGCCTTCAGCTGTATACAGTTAATGAACTACCATTCAAAACTTTAAAAGTCATTTTAAATTGGATCTCTTTTGATGGTTTTGAAAGGAATCACTTATACTCATCCAATTTATTTGATCAAAAATGTAATAAAGCCATAATATTTAAAAGGACTGTTTTCTATTTCATTATATTTCAAAATGTAATTCATTCCTGTGATGGCAAAGCTGAATTATTCCAGTCTTCAATGTCACTTTGTCTTTCGTCGATCGTTTTAACTCTTAAATACATTAATGTTTCACCAATCATTATTGCATATTCAGGTCTTTGGTGACCCGGACCTACATATGTAACACAGATGTGTTTCTGATTGCTTCTATAGCATAAAACTCTACTGAAAAACTACTATTGTTGTGCAGGAAGAATACACAATATTACATATTGTACATCGGGTTGATAGTGACGTGTCTTGTGTTCAGAATAGAAATAGGAATACCGAGAAAGTTAAAGACTAATTATAACTAAGGGTAAAGAATAATGTCCACTGAAGACCTGGAGTATGTGTTTAAAGGATAAATAAGCTGATATGCTTTAGAAACATTCTTACTGATGTTGAAAACCATTGTGCTACTTAGTGTTTTTGAAACCCATGGTATTTGTTGCTGGAATCTTTGATTAATAGAAAGAACAGAATTAGTTTCAAATAGAAATCCTTTTCACCAATGTAAAAAAGCCTTTACTGTTGCTTTAATACAGTGCTGCTAAATACAAATATTAGTTTATTTTGAAAATAAAAAAAGGAAAGAAAAGTCTTACTGAGCAATCAATCAGAGCAAAATAAAAATGCAAGTTCTATCAAACTTAAAGGGTTAGTTCAGCCAAAAATGAAAATCCTGATATTAATGATTCACTCTCATGTCGTTTTAATACCCTGACACCTTTGTCAAAACATTCTATGTGACTTCAGTGGTTCAACTGTAATCATATAAAACTTTTGTGTGCCAAAACAACTTTTTTCCTCCTATTTCTTCTGCTTCGGATCAGGATGTGCATTATTTATACAATATTTGCTAAATTGATTGTTTTATATTTACTCAGTCATACAGGGTAGCACTTTGAAATCTCATTGGTCCATAAAATCCGATTTTACATTAAACATCAACCGTCTTCTGATCATGCAATGCTGCAGTTTCTAGTCCATTCTGGATAAACACAGTTTACGCCACACATTCATATCTTTTTCTTTCAGCTTCACGGCTACATGGAGAGCGAGCCTCTGACCCTACAGCTGTTCATAGGCACGGCTGACGACCGTCTCCTCCGACCTCACGCATTCTACCAGGTTCACCGCATAACCGGGAAGACCGTGTCCACACCAAGCCACGAGGTCCTGCAGTCCAACACCAAAGTTCTTGAGATTCCTCTCCTGCCCGAGAGCAACATGAGAGCCATGTGAGTATGAGCATCTCAGAGACAGGAAAAAAAAAACTCACGCTGAGGGGGGCAAATTATGTATATCGACACGCATCCTGTATGCATTTCCTGCAATAAACAACAAAGGTTTATTTAGACACCCCTGTGTGTTAGCAGTTGCTAAGGAGGAGTGTGTTTTTGTGTGTTCAGTCCCAATGCAGTGGGTTTCCCTTGTATGAGCTCCAGGGCTCGTGTTACAGGAGGCCTCTGGTCGTGTGGAGCCCGTAATGGTGCACTGGGGTCTGTTCTGAAAGCCAGGCGGTAGCGGTAGTCTTACCAGCTCAGCATTTTCTCCCCACTCTATAATGGATGTAACACTTAACTTAAACAAAAAAAAAACCTTCGTATCCTATTTCAGAGCTTTCTGGGGAGCGATCCCGCTTTGTCACGTTTCTGTAGCCAAGCCAAGAAAGGGTTATGCCCCTGTTTCAGTGCAGTTTAAATCATTTTAAACTCTTTAGTATTTGATTTCACAAAATTATGTATGTATGTATATATATATATCAGAATCAGAAAGAGCTTTATTGCCAGGTATGTTCACACATATGAGGAATTTGTTTTCGGGACAGAGCTTCTACAGTGCAACAGAATTACAGAGACAGGACAAAAAAACAGATAATAAATATATTTAAAAAATAAAAGTAATAGTGAATGCAAATATACAAATTGACAAGTGTATGTACAGGTATATTACTATATACAACGTTATATGGCAGCTGTTATGTGCAAATTAGCATGTAAAGCACGCTTATATATATATATAAAATACTATTTTTTTTCTGCTTTGGAAGCATAGTGTTGAAAATTGGATGCTGGAAGCTTGACGTGGGCTTAATGAATGTGTGGTAATTCAACAAAAAAAAAAATCATGATGACACCTAGAACATGATGTGCTCCTCCTCGTGTTCCTCATGTACCTTGTTGATGGATAACTCATGATTGTTTCTCCAGTTTTTCAGACTTCTGTTTTTGCCAGAAAGTGAGTTTTATGGATAATTTTACTCAAGTGCATCTTAAAGAGCTTTAAATGTTTTAGGGTTTTTTTCAGTGAGATGCAACACTTTTGACGGGCTTTAAACAAGTATTTACTCTCGTTGGCTTTCTGGTCTAGTTGGTGGATTTGTACGGTTATTGGAGAAAGTAAACTTTTCATGGGTTTTTAACAACATCTCTGCCATGTCAAGAGCAGAATTTGGAAGGGCTGAGAGAGAAAGGGCATTTATTTATGCGGCGCGGGGAAAAGGCCAGGCGTACGTTTGGCAGAAGCGCTGCGGCAATAAATTAAACGTTTACTCTGTTCTGAGAAAATGTTTATTAAACAACCGTCTATTGATATTTTGCACACATTTTTGTTCATCTGTTGAGTCTGTTCCTCAAAACATTAACGTTCTTTCTGTGGCCCAGAATCGACTGCGCTGGAATCCTCAAACTGCGTAACTCAGACATCGAGCTCCGCAAGGGCGAGACTGACATCGGACGGAAGAACACACGTGTGCGGATGGTGTTTCGCGTCCACATCAACCAACCCAATGGCAGGATGGTGTCCTTACAGGTGGCATCTAACCCCATTGAGTGCTGTGAGTCATGCCACTAAATCTCACTAAATCCTATATTTTCATTTTATGTTCGTGTTTTTTTTATCCAGTGCTACTAACTTTGCATTTAAGGTAAACTTTCAATTAAAGGAGACCTATTATGCCCCTTTTTACAAGGTGTAAAACAAGTCTCTGATGTCCTAGAGTATATATGGGAAGTTTCAGCTCAAAATTCCACACAAATAATGTTTATATTCCTTTTAGGCTTCGACTGTTTTGGAGACTGTCGCTTAACATTCAAATGAGATTGTGCTCTTTTCAAAAGAGGGCGTAGCTACAAATGCCTGTGTGTCACCATAGCGACAGATTCAAAACAGGACTAATGTTGTCTCTGTGAAAAATGGAAAATGTCAAAAGAAGTGTCTCAGAAGAAGGCAGTCTATGGAGACTACAGTGTTCATTTGTACATCCTAAAACATTTATAATGCCTCTTAGTCACTGACTTCAGATGGTACGGAGTTAAAGTTTTAATAGTGGATGGCTGCTTCTCAATCAGGGCTGTTTATGCTAATGAGGGAGAGATCATTTCCCCTTCTGATGACATATACAAGGGAGAATGTCAATCAAAGTGTTTCTGCAGACTGTTTTTATCAAGTGTGATTATAAAAAATTGAATTAATTAATTTTTATCATTAGAGGATGGCTATATTCACACACCGTTGCCACACAATTGTGCTTAAACCACTTATAAAAGTGATTTTGTATAATAGCTCCCCTTTAATGCATTCCCTGGGAATCAAACCCATGATCTTGCTTGCACTATGCTCTATTTACTGGAGTGCTGTAATTAAATGGATTGAATAAATAAATTAGACTGATTTTATCTGCTCCAATAATTGCCAGGTCCAATCAATGGTTAAGATAAATGAAAATATGAGAGATTTTTGGATTATGGACAGTTAGTTCTGGATGATTTAGAAAGCAGGCTGAACTAGTAGTGCGGATAGTTTGCAGTGTTCTTGTAACAATGGCAAATATACAGAACATAACCTACTGTTCCAATGTTTTGGAACAGTAACAATGCCATTGTTAAAAAAAAAGACTCTTCTGATCACCATGGTTGCATTTTATAAAACAGCAAAGCAGTGATATTGTGAAATACGTTTACAGTTTAAAGTTTTTATTTGGACATATTTTATATGTCATTTATATGCCTATGTGAGCAAAGGTGTATTTTTATCATAATTATTCCAGTCTTCAATGTCACATAATCCTTCTGAAATCATTCTAAAATGCAGCTTTGCTTCTCAAGAAACATTTATTGTTATATTTAGTGTGGAAAACAGATTTTTCAGGATTTCCTTAACGAATAAAAAGTTCAAAAGAATACCATTTATGTGAAATATAAAACTTTACAAATGTCTGTACTGATTATTTATGCAATTTTGCTTAATTAAAGTATTATTAATGTCTTTACAAAGCTTTATATTTCAGACACTCTTTTGAACTTTCTGTTCATCACACAAAATTGATTAAACTGTTCTGATTTCAGTATAGGTTTTTTGGTCAAACTAATGCATCATTGCTGAATACAATTATGAATTGATTTCCATAAAAAAAGCTTCCTATTTCAGATAAATGTTCTTTTTATTGTTTCCGTTATTGCTTACTGTTATTGAAAAAAAGGCTAAAAAAAATTATCACAATTTCCACACAATTAAAGGGTAGTTCACCCAAAAATTAAAATGTACTCATTGTTTACTCACCCTCAAGTGCCTCCAAACCTTTATGAGTTTCTTTCTTCTCTTGAACACAAAATAATAGATTTTGAAGAAAGCTGAAAACCTGTAAGCATTGACTTCCATAGTACGAAAAACAAACACTATGGAAGTCAGTCATTACAGGTATCCAACATTTTTCAAAATATCTTCTTTTGTGTTTAACAGAAGAAAGAAAAAAGTCAGTAAATGATAACTGAGTTTCCAAGTGGCAAATTAATTCTGGATCATAAAAAAAATTAATTTCCATTACAGCATTAAATAGCATTTGTTTTTTTTTTAATATTTAAACTGAAAACTGGTTTTTTAAATTGTAACACTTTTTCAAATCATTACAGTTTTTGCTGAATTTGTGATCAAATTAATCTTTGAGCACTTACATTTACATTTCAAGGACAACACATACACTTAATACACAAATACACTTCATTGAACATGTACACATAGACATCTCCCACTATATAACAGCAGGTTAACTATGTTTATATGTAATAACTTTAGCTGTTAAAAGCTATTAGTTACTAGTTAATCAGTTCAAGTTATTAATAATTTTCAATTCAATTCATCTTTATTTCTATAGCGCTTTTACAATGTAGATTGTGTCAAAGCAGCTTAACATAGAAGATTATAGTGAATTGAAATGGTGTTCGTTCAGTTTTTAGAGTTTAAGTTCAGTTCATTGTGGTTTAATTTTCACTGCTGAGAGTCCAAACACTGAAGAACAAATCCATCGATGCGCAGCTCTACAAGTCCCGAACCATGCAAGCCAGTGGCTAATAAAGTTATGTTACTAATAGCCTCAACTTTTAATAATGTAATAATGCAATAATGTAAGCCTTTAGTAAATCTGCTTTGAAACAATAATTATAGTGAAAAGCGCTATAGCGCTAAAACTTGAATTGAATTGAATTTACCTTACAGTCATGTAGTAATAAAATACAACCTGCAGATTTTATTAATCATTATAGTTTTTGCTGTATTGTGATCAAAATGAATGCAACTTTAATGAGCACTGACATTTACATTCCCCTTACAGTCATGCAGTAAAAATACAACAGTAAATATGCAGAGATTTGACAGCTTTTGCATGTCTTTCCTCACTTTTCTTCGGTGTCTTTGTCCTTCTTACAGCCCAGCGCTCAGCACAGGAGCTGCCCCTCGTGGATAAACAGAGCATGGAAAGCTGTGCCGCCTCAGGGGGGGAACAGGTGCTTCTCAGCGGGCACAACTTCCAGCCCGACTCCAAGGTGGTGTTTGTGGAGCGAGCACAAGGTAGGGAACACACTTGAAGCTGCGATTTGCATGTGTGTGTGTGTGTGTGTGTGTGTGTGTGAGCAATAAGGAATTGTTTTGAAATTGCTTCTCATTTGGGAGGTTTCTGAAGATAAAGCTGTAGGGACAAAGGCTGAATCCCAAATCGCATACTTTCCCCAAGTACTAGGAAATACGTAAGATGCTGACGATGGTAAATAACATACTTTCAAGTATGATGTAAACCTGTTGGTTTATAATTAGGCCCATGAGGAATCTCTTCGTCATTTGCAAAGTATATCCCCCATCTCGTGCATGGTAATTGAATATTTTGGCTTATTGATTATGTTTTTGGTTACCAGTGCATATTGAAAATATATCAAAAAATATTCCAGATTATTAATCAATTCAGCACAAAGCAAAAGTCTTCCTGCAGTGCTATGGGATCTGGACAATATTAGGCCAAAAAGCATGTGTGGCTACCATCTGGCCACATTTGACATGCTGTTTTTAATGCATGGTGATTCAGGAGAGATCCTAGTCTTGCATATTGCGTAGGATGGATAGTAAGCAAACAGATTTAAACTGCATAAATGTAATTTCTGGGCCATTTACAACAAAATGTGTAGCAAAAATATCCAAGTTTCCTTTTTTTAACACTTAAAGGCAAGTCCACTCAAAAACATTTAATTTTGTCATACTTTACTGACCCTCAAGTGGTACCATATCAGTTTAAGATAATTGTTTTGATGTTGAACTCAAAATAAACTATTTCAAATAATTTTGGAAACGACTAGCCATTGACCTTGCTGTGGATGTCAATTCCAGATTTGAAATCATTCTAAATACCAGTTTTCTGTCATTCTTTAAAATATTGTTTCCTCAAATTAAACAGTGAAATGCTGATAAAGTGACTCTCAGTTCAGTTCTGGAGATGTTTATGTGTTCATATCAGCCTGATCCCACAAGAAAACACGTATTGGCGAAAAAAGTGGCTAATTCACACAAATTCATACGATTTCATTTGTATGAACACATACTATTTTTAAAAGGAAGTGTGGCAGAAACTCCACCCCTAAACTCAATCTTCATTGGGGTATGAGAAGTTTCTACTAAAATGTACGAATGAGACCTTGCAAATTCTTAACGATTAGCCACTATATCAAAAAGTTACGAATTGTATTGAGTTTGCATTGGATCATTTAGTGGAAGTCCTAAAACACTAAAAGTATCATGAACGTGAAGTATAAAACTTAACAACAGCATAATTTCACTCAGACACACAGAAAATGCAGACTTCATATTTAAAGTGTTGTTTTGCGTTGTATTATTCACAGACACCAATTCCTATTGTAATTTAACTGTGCAACCCTAATTTTGATGTACTCATTCAAAAACTTCATGACTCTTTGGTATATGATACACTGTAAAAATGCTGGGCTCAACACAATTGATTTGTGTTGGGGCAACATGAAGGAATTAAGTTAACTTATTAGATTTTACTAATTTAAGTATATTGAACATAAAACAATTAAGATGTCCCCCCCAAAAAAACCTCAAGCTCATTTTAAATAAGTAGTTTAAACAAAGAACAAATGTCATTTTTCTTGAGTGTCTGTTTATAGTTTGTTGTGTGACATGAAAAGCCTTTTTTGCATCTGTTTATATGCATCATTCATTCATTCATTTTCCTTTGGCTTAGTCCCTTTATTTTATCAGGGGTCGCCACAGCGGAATGAACCGCCAGCTTATCCAGCATATGTTTTACACAGCGGATGCCCTTCCATCCGTAACCCAGTTCTGGGAAACACCCATACACCCTCACATTCACACTCATACACTATGGCCAATTTAGCTTATTCAATTCACCTATAGCGCATGTCTTTGGACTGTGGGGGAAACCGGAGCACCCGGAGGAAACCCACGCGAACACGAGGAGAACATGCAAACTCCACTCAGAAATGCCAACTGACCCAGCTGGGACTCGAACCAGCGACCTTCTTGCTGTGAGGTGACAGTGCTAAACACTGAGCCACCGTGTCGCCCGTTTGTGTGACATGCAAAGCCTTTTTTGCATTTGTTTATATGCAGTAAAATATAATTTTGTTTTAGGCTAGTGTGAAATTGAACAAGTTTACATCCACAAACATATTAAGCAGCACAACATTGAAAACAATAGAAATGTTTACTGAGCACCACAACTGGATGTAATAAAACATCTTAATTACTCAAACACTCTCTAGTCCTCCATTGTTTAGATGAACAATAAATTCCATTGTAAAATAATTCCATTTCTTGAGCTAATGTTGTGTTATGCTGCTCAAACAAACATAATGACATTTTATTTTGATCCCACTAAAGGTGCAGAAATCACACAAACACAACTTGCATATAGTTCAGTGGGATCCAGTAATTGTGCATTTATACTGTGACGGGCACCTAGAAGCTGTACGGGATCTGTGTCCCACTTTGTCCTTAAATCGCTTTTTTCAGTAGTGTGTGTGTGTGTGTGTGTGTGTGTGTGTGTGTGTGTGTGTGTGTG
>CAIGQV010018201.1:10386191-10399531 GCA_903798115.1 Danio jaintianensis | reverse complement strand
AGAAAGAAAGAAAGAAAGAAAGAAAGAAAGAAAGAAAGAAAGAAAGAGGTTTAGGGAAAGCATTTAAGACCATATACACTACTGAAACAAAGCTCAAATATCTAATTATTTAAGCTTATCAATGTGAATAGAAAAATGTATAGAAAAAGTTTTGTCTAAAAGTTTCAATGTCTTTATTTAAGTATTATCTAATTCTATTACTATCTGTACTGTTTTAAAGAGATTTTAGGACTTTATACAGCAAAATAGTACTGTTCTTAGGGTGTTTTTGGAGGTTACTGTATACTCATTATTTATTCTGTGTCACAGTTAAAAAGCAAACCTATGCTTACAAATTCTTAAAGGCACGCAAATCTGTTACATCTCTAACACATTAAATTAAAAAAATACTATACATGCTGTATAAGAATTTAAAATGTAAAAACTGCTAAGCCTAGAAATATATGCAATTTGAAATGAGTAAGGGGGGAAAAATCCCAGAATGCATTGCCTCTACAGTATAATATTGCATTACATTAGAAGCTAGCAGAAAAAAAGAACTGTTGGCTAGCTATTTACAGACATTTGTAAAATATTTTGAAAATGTAGTGTAAAACTGTTTTGCTGACTTCACATCAAATATGAAGTGGTTTGCGTCAAGTTATTATGCACATACGCACGGAAGAGGTGAACATTGCGTATTCAAACAAGTCACATCACTTCACATCATTTGTGTCTCCTGATGTAAATTAACCTCTATTAGCATATTTGATGTGATGTCAGCATTAGAAATGACCTATAGTTTTACCAAATAGTTACATATAGAGAGATGCCCGATGAGTGATACTAAAAGGTTAATGTTTTATCATGTACAAAAATAACATGCTGTACAACCTACACTAAACTTAAACCTAAACCTAACCAATAGTTTGGATCAAAAAAATGTTTTAAAGAACCCATGCCTAAAGAAATTAAAGGTAATTAAATGGTTAAAGGTTCAAGCACTTTTGTCAAACTCTTTTTCCTTGGACTCAACACTGTATCAGGTGAGCTCCCAAGCAAATTTGTGAAGGTTCTATTAGGTGATATGTTCTTGGCACACTTTGAGCCCCTTTCTATGTTTTGAAAATGAGTGGTGTAAAGTAATGAATTACAAATTCTAAAATGACTGTAACTCAGTCGTTTTTCCTCAGGAATCGTACTTTTAGTAGTTTAAAAAATGTGTGCTTTTTGTGACCTCAAGAAATGGAAGTTTTTTTAAATGCAGCAAACGTGTACAGTGTGGAAACATTAAAAGTGTCCGAGAAGACACACAATCATAAAACGCAATGACTGAGAGACTGTTTAGACTGCATGTCACTGATGAAAAGATGAAGGATGCCTGCTGTACGATGACTGAAATTGTAAACAAAAAACAATAACTGAATGCACTACAGAATGTTACGTTTTCAAATACATGCACAGTTTACATACAGTGCTCAGCATAAATTAATGCACTCCATTTTGAAAATGAATATTTTTTATCCATTTCTCAGTGAATATAGGTAATATATTTTGGTGCATTTGAACAAAACAGATTTATTAAACAAAAATGTTATTAAAATATAATTTTAGTCACCGAACATCTTTAGAAATAGAAAGATAATACATTTAAATGCAAGCAAAATATTGAAAATTACAAACTACAACATTTCAACAACATTTTATATATTTTTTTGTTTCTCTTGATTTTTGCTCTTTTTTCTTTTCTTTTTTTCTTTTTTTTTAATATATATATTTTTCCCTAACATATAAATTTGAGCTACAAATTTTTTTGGACTGTTATTGTAAACTATTTTGTTAGATTAGCTCCAGATTTGGCTTCGTTACTGACTAATCTAATGTATAAGCACAAATATAATAAAGTGCTAACATATAGTCGCAGCTAGATTTTTGTCCCTTAAGACCAGTTTATACTTTTTGCGTCAAGTGCACTTGGATGGAAGTTTGGTGCGGACACTGACGTGAGCCTCTCAAAAAGTGTAACTACACGTAATGACGATGAATAACGCAAGAACTGTGATTGGTTAGATTTGGTAGCGAAGATAAGTGTGGACGGGGCTGAGAGCCATGGTATCAGAGTGAGCCTGGTAGGACAAGTGTTTAACAAGTGTCAAGTCCCATGGAGTAGCTCCAGATTGATACTTTTGTTTTGCGTTTACTTTGTCTCTGCCTCTTTCTTCCTTGAGTGAGTTTGAACTACTTGTACAGTAAGTTAGAATTGTACACATTTCCGGTGTAAACAAAACACCTGCGAAGAAACTCAACACATAGTAACATAGAAACCCTCTGCCAGCTAATGTTTCAGAGCAACACAAACAGAACACAGAAGAATAAATGCATGGCTACATGTAACATGCAACTTATAAGTACTTATATTAATGTAATGTGTTCTCACATTACATTCTCACATTTTAAATGTTTAGTCCATAAATGGCAAACCATTTAACTCACACTTAGAAACACCCTTAAAAGAAAATGCCACTGATGTATGCTAGAGTTTTTAATCTCCTGGCTATAAGGTGGACTACTTTTCACAACGTAATACTAACTACTCCTGAGTTCATTTAGAAGGGCTACTTTAACTCATACTTTGAGTAGTATTTTGAAAAGATACTTTTACTCTACTTGCACTACACTTTTTTTGGCAAGTAATGGTACGTTCACCACTCTTTCCAGCATTGTTGAAAATCACCTACCTACAGTATTTTTGCAGGCAATAATTTTTTGGGAATTT
Organism: Danio jaintianensis; assembly: GCA_903798115.1. Taxonomy (NCBI): domain Eukaryota; kingdom Metazoa; phylum Chordata; class Actinopteri; order Cypriniformes; family Danionidae; genus Danio; species Danio jaintianensis. The sequence goes on along the minus strand of CAIGQV010018201.1, from coordinate 10,396,776 downwards.
GATGGTGTTGTCATGTCAATATGAAACACAATTTCTTAGAAATATTTCCACCACCTTGTTGAATCTTCACCACAAAAAAAATGAAGTTGTATGAATTGAAAAGGGGTGCAGCCTGCATGATATTAGCAAGGTGTGCATTATACTAAGCGGCCAGAGAGTTTATATCTACACTGAGGAAAATAATTTTTTATAATAATAATTTTTTACGGTAAGTGGTTGCAAACAATGTATATGGGCTGAATTTTAACAAACAAATAAAATTTAGTAATGTTCAACTCAAATTAATTTGTGAATCCAATGAATAATTTTTTCAGTGTATTTCAAACGAGCCTGAGTTGCATACAGATTTCACAATAGATAAAAACATTATAGCAATGGTTGCTCGGCTCCTAATCGCTCTATTGTCATTAATAGCTTAGCGCACAAGTATACTTAAAAAAATGAGTCTGCTGAAATGATCTGGGCACCATCCACCTCCATGTCATCTGTGATTATTGCAGTGTGTGTATGTTACTAAGTCTAGTTCCCTGTCTAGTCTAGACATCACAGCACATTTAGACACCTCAAAATCTTCATTTTGGCACACGCTGATGACTAAAGATAAGACATCTCCTTTTCTCTCTCTGTAGACGTGGACTGAGAGGAAGGGAGAAGAATTGCTCAACTGTAAAGTTCTTTGAGTTGGCACCCTTAGATGCATATCACGGTTGATATTGTTGGAGAGCGTATGGTGTCAGCGGCGAAGCGGCTTGTTGACTTTGTATGCAAATTTGTAACAACAGAACTTAATGATGTTTTTGGTGTCTTTATTTGGCTGTGATCTATGGTGGTTCCTCTTCGATTTGAAATTTTTTCCATTGACTGGAATAGGGGGGCTATGTGTTTGTGTGTGCGCGCTTGGCCCAGATGTGTTACAGTTAATATGTGTGTGTGGGTGTGTTACGGAACAGTGGGGATTCCTAACAGAAGGGAAAATAGAAGGCACACAAAAAAGAGCGAAAGAAAGAAGCAGACACAAAGAAACTCCCTCATGAGAGAGGAGCGTTTTCATATCTGGACTTACTGGACTTCACTGCCTGCCCAGCTGCAAAACCACTTAAAATTCTTTTTCTCCTATTTCTTTGTGCATCGGTCTGTGAGTGAATATGATAATGCTGCGGTACCAATAGCATCTTATTTTTAGCCAATAGATGAAGTTATCCAGGTACAGACCTGTATTGTATGTGTGAGTCAGTCTCCATTAGAGCAGTTGAGGTAGATGTGTCTGCATACAGGGGCGGCTCCAGACAACTCAGGTGAATACTGTTCCATAAAAAAAAACCTTTCTAAACCAAATTCTTTGTGCTTAGTCATGTGGTGAACAGCCAGATGGTGGTTTCAATACACATTTTTGAATGCATCAGCCTCAATCTGTGTGTTAGACAAGCATGTTTATCTGAACTCAGTTCTATTATTGATTAAGCCTTTCGCATATTTTTGTAATTTGGAGAATTACTGCAATGCAATGGAGCAGTAAATGTTGCCTAGTCATTGCGTCACTCCAGCTGCATTCCAAAGCTCAAATTTCCATAATAAAACTGTATATTTCTCTAGATGTGTGCCTAGGATTGTGCATTGACTTGTTTGGAAATGTAAGATTTTCTAATGCTATCTTATTGTGGAAAGTGCTATACAAATAAACTTGAATGGAACTGAACTGAACTGAACTGAACTGAATTGAATTGAATTGAATTAAATTGAATTGAATTGAATTGAACCATCTGGGCATAAACAAACAACCCATAATGTCTTATTGTGTTGCTTATTTATATCTCAAGAGCTATTGGATTCACAAAATCCTGGATTGGCATGATTAATTTAGATGATTGGCAAAATATTTAAGATTTTTCAGTTAAAATTGATGAGAATTTTTCTTGGATGCCTAAAATAGCTTGCAATTCTGGCCTCTGATTGAGCAATTTCTTTGAAAGGGACTTTAAGATCTGTTAAAAGTTGATAGCTGATAACATCCGACTGCCACATAAATGAAAAAGAAAAAATATTATTTAGCAACAATCATTTAAAATTTACTTGCTAAAATCTCGAGTATATATGTAGTTTTGTCACAAGTCTAACTGCAGCAACAATATAACTGTGTTGTCCAAATGTGAAACAAATGGGCTACTTCTTTTTAATGGATCAATAAAAAAAGGGATTTAGCTGGCTTCTGAATTACCGGTTCAAATCAGACTTACTTCTTAAATGAATCTCCAGTAAATTTGCTAAATGGATCTCAAAATGAATTTTGCTAAAGGGCTTTTGAACAAACTGAAGACTACTCAGTAACTGTCATTAAGGCAATCATTCTCTGTGTACTAGTGTAACAAACAATATAATTTGCAGAAATACTGGTAATTAACTCCATTAATTCTTTCATTTGAAGTGGTTTCAATTTTTAGCAATTTTTAAATTATACACAGAACCATTTTCAAACTTTGTAACAATTGGTGTATTTTAAGATTATGTAAACCAGCATAGGCGTAGTTTCATCAAAGCAAAAAGCAGAACAATATTAGCAACATTTTTTGCTGCTAGTAATTTGCTAGTACATTGAAAAAAAAAAGATTCAAAGATGATTCCTTGGATTTACAATTTTTTTTAAGGTAAGTGGTTGTAAACGATTTATTTGTGCTGAATTTAAACAAACAAATGAAGTTGAACATTAGTAAATTTAATTTGTTTATTTAAATTCAACCCATATAAATTGTTTGCAAAAAATTTTGCTGAAATCATTTTTTCAGTGTATATGTATTTTTTTTATGTTTGTTTTGTTGTTTGGGTTTTTATTTTGTCTTGTCTTGAATTTTAGTTTTGTCTTGGATTTTTGTTTTTGTTTTAGCATTTTATCATCCACATGACAACAGTCCAAGAACTTGTATAGATCCAACACCACATGCCAGAGTAATAGTGATGCTCGTCTTTACAGCCACCACTAATAACATTGCAATAATAAGTTGCAAGTCATTTCTACAAGCCTTCTCTCTAAGATTTCTCGTTATGAGTTTGTTCGTGAATGAAAATCTCATGCGGGCGTCTGCCTTTCACACTTCTTCAGAACAATAACCTCCGTGTGAAGGAGCCCTGAGGTTTGGCTCGTCCTCAACAACCCTCGGCAACAATGGCGCACTCTCACAAACAAACCAATTCGCGGCCACAAGCCTCAGGGAATCCCTGCATTGTCTCCTCATTAAGGAGCAACAAAATATATATATATATATATATATATATATATTAGACATTTATAAACAGACCATCCACAACAATGGCCTGGCAGAATTTGGTGCCTTTTATTGTTTTTCATTTTAAGCGCAATGAAAATGGATATTTTTTCGAGCACATTGTAGCATTTTAACGTGGCATAGAAGAGCCTGAAGACTCCACAGCTGCTGTTCATTAGCACGTTCTGGAAAACTGGCTCTGCTGAGCATCTGCAATTAGGGTCATCCCAGCCTGAGCTCCCCTTTCTCTCTCATGCCATACGCTGATCCTTTTTGCCCAGAGGAGGAGGGGGAGTCGCTCTCCACTGCAGCTCTGGGAGGACAAGGGAGTCTATTCACAACGCTGTGGTGAGCAGGTCTGCTTTGCCGCATCTGTGTGTGTTTACTGTACAACAGTCTGAGGGAGGCTTTTGGATGAGGGCTACTACCACCACCACCCAGCTTCCCAAATGCCTACTACCCCGACCGCCTGGGGCACTAAGATTTCTTTCTTTGTGGCCCACCCTAATCAACAACACAACAGCGCTTTTGATTCAGAACTGGGCTTAGGAGAAGTTTGGCAAGTACAAGCTGATCCAGAAAACGTTTTTTGGACTTTTGAAGTTAGTTTTGGAGTGGTATTTGTAGGGCAAGCATCACTAGATATATTGGTAATACTTAGTACAGAATACTTAAAGTCCCAACTAATAATTTTAGGTCATGAAAATGTTCCCTGAACGTTCTAATTAAGTTCTTAGAATGTTCAAAACATCCTTTTTTTACACAATGTATTACACTCAAAAAATGACTTTTGCTGCTTGTTTAAACTACTTATTTAAAATAAGTTGAAGCAACAGAATTTGTAAAGTTTTTTTTTGGTACAACCTAATTTTTTATGTCCAATATACTTAAACGATTAAGTTAACTTAAATGATTTGTGTTGTGACATGATGGAATTGTGTGGAACCCAGCATTTTACAGTGTAGCATTATTATAATTTTTTTATTAATATAATGTCATCCACAATATGTTAGTGTTCTAAAAACGTTCCTCTAACATTCTGTCAGTAAGTTGCTATTGTGGAAGATTCTTAGAATGTTCAAAACAGTTTCTGTAGATTATTTTGTAAGGTTATTTTTTGGTTGTTATAACATAAAAAAAATAAATAAAAAAAACAGTGTTTCAGTCTTGAATTTAATAAATGAATTCAATTAAATTGAAAAACTCTCTGAGCATATCATGCAATCTCTTGCTCACTGACATGTATGAGTCACTGACCTATATTTCCGTCTGTAGGTTTTGCAAATATTAACCATTGAAATTTAAAAAGACAAAATCTCTCTATTGGATCCTCATACCTTCAGACAAACAATTCTCATGACTCTGTTCCGCTTCAATCTTAATGCAGGGTGAAAACTGGTTCTTTGAATAAGTATAGCATTTTCTTTAATGAAGAAATTTCGTTAGTATAAAATTCAAGTTTTTATGAGTAGAGAAGAGTGTCTTAGTATAGCACTTGCCATCTTGTCAAACTCAATAGGGTAGGGTCTTGTCAAACTAGGATAGGGATGGCTCACACCATAGTATTTGTTGTTTCTACTATGGATTTCAATGGTTACAGGTTTCCAAACATTCTCTAAAATATATACTTTGTGAACACAAAACTCAAACTGTATTGGAACAAGTGAAGTAAATGAGGGCCATTTTTTGGGTGAACTATCCGTTTAAGAAGCCTTTGCATAGCATGGTGTCTTTTCTAACATGAGATTTTGGCCAAATGACAGAAACAAAACTGCTGAGTCTGTAATCTGATGGAAACATGATGAACTCCTCAGATGCAGTTGTTCTAAAGGATATAAGACATATTTATAAGAATAAAAAAATACTGAAACTTTCCTGAAAAGTTGCAGTTTCGCACATTGTGATTTCCACTGAACATTGTTATTTTATTGCACGATACATTTTTTAACAAGCAGGCTACATCATTGCGATATAGTCTTTTTATCAGCTGTGACTTGCAGCTGATAAGTTATTTATAGTCTTGAGAAGGACAAAACTTGAACTTTAAAACTATTTGATCAACATCTTCAAATGTTCTCTTTATTTGCTGTGAAGGCATGAAGCACTGCACAGTTAACACACTTAGCACAACCTCTGTATTCATTGCTAAAAAATGTGATAGATTTTTTCCATGCCAATCAAAGGATAATAGGTCCCTTTTACACTCTTGAAATTAAACTGTGACAAAATAAAATTATAATAATTAATCATTTTCCCAAACAGCAGAACAATGAACTGATCAAAACCATGGCAATAAAACGAAAGTGCCAGCAATCTTTGCCAACACCAGCCTACTCTGCAGTGGGCATGTGCATTTGGTAAAGTCATGATAACTGATTGGATGGAGCACATTAACACTTGGGCTTTGTTTGTTAATCAATTAGACTATAAAAGATACAGCAAATGTTTTAAAATCACAGACCACTATGAAACCAAACTTTGTCCACCCCAAACCGAATCAAATTCAAACACCCGCTTTAAATGTTATCATTCGATTGAGTGGGCGTTATCAGTGGTTATCAGCTAATAGATATGGGCCAGTAGGGACCTTCTGCGCCTACTAGTAGGTTCAGAAGGCTGTAATCACCCATCCACATGGTTAATCAGCTATACTAATAGAGAAGACTCCAGATCCAGATCGGTTTTTGCATTACTGTGACGGTTGGGTTTAGGGTTGGGGTAGGGGTAGACGTTAGTAAAATACAATAAATGGGAAATTTTATAAATAATATAAATAATTCTCGTTAGCTTCTGGCCACAGCCGTATGTGATCTATAGATGATTAACCATGTAGATGGATGATTACAGCCTTCTGAGCCTACTAGTACGCGCAGAAGACCCCTACTGGGCCATATCTATCAGCTGATAACTACTGATAACGGCCATTCAATCGAGTGATAACATTTGAATTGGCTAAATTCAAAAGAGTCAAAAGTAGAAAAATATTAACAAATTTCGATTCTTGCAATGTCAATTCGACATTTGCGATTTCAATTAAATGAATCGCCCAGCCCTATAACAAACTGAAAAAGCATCCTAATCAATTTGACAACACACATGCATGAAAATCCTCACAACACATGCAAATACAGAAACTCACTGTTATGTTTATTTTAATGTTCTATAACTTACAGTTGGTTTGAGAGTAACTCTTCCTAATGGCATTAAATTAAGTTTAATTTCATGCGTATTGTGCAATTTGTCAGATTATTAGCACTAAAAAACAAGGAACCGTATTTTTCCCCAATCTTGCAACACAGATATGGTTGCTGTTCATCATGGAGCTCATTCACTGTACATGATAACTTTGGAATGTTCTTCAAACTAACTATAAAACTATACTATAAAAGTTGCAGTGACAAGAGGGTTAGTAAATTAGCAAAAAGTATTTGTTGTATTGCCAAATAAGTCCAAATTTTTTGTCTCCCCGTCCATATTGACCCATACTATCAAATTTATAGCAGTTAAAGTTATAGTTAAAGGACATAACATTAAAATAGACTTCAGAATAACTATAAAGAAAATCATACTGGTTTACAGTGCCATGGGGGTTTGTAAATTATGACATGATGTCTTATTTTTGGTGAACTGGACCTTTAAGCATTCAGATTAAGTCTAAATTATTGCATAACCTGCAGTTTTTATTATTTTATTTCTTTTACCTGGCAGACAAATCAAAAAATATTTGTAATGTCTTTGTATTTCACTGATGCACTGCATTTATTTGATTGACAGCGAAATGCATAACGTCATGCTGAAAAACACTCTTTAGCAATTGTAAGCTTGTAACACCTTTACAAGCATCTGCGAGATTTATACAGACAAAAAACGCATGTAAAATCTAGTTGGAATTTAGTATTTGAAATATGTCAGGTTGACCTTGGCTCAGGTTTTTTTTTTTTATTAGTAATGGACTTGTTTGCTTCTGTCTGAGCCAGTACTCTGTAATGACGTGGTCAAGGCAAGGCAGAGTCTTAGAGGATTTTCTGAGCACCTTGTCGAGATGAAGTGCATCATGTCCTCATCAGCTCTCCAGTGAAGTGAAAGCGGGCAGGTATTACACTCACATGGCTCAATCAGAGTGGAAATGAAGCCTCTTATGACCACAGGCTCTGCTGTCCTGCACTAGCACTTAAGGACTTCCCGCTGGAGGAAAGACTCCGAGAAATGGTTTCACCTCTGCAGAGATGAGAAGAGAACAAAAAAAAAAAAGAGGCAGATTGAGGATGTTAGTTATTTGGGGCTGCAGTGACTAATCGATACAAATCTAATTTCTCCTCTCAGGAGGCCACGTTATGCTGCTTTATTAATTGGATTAGTTTAGAAATTGGCTAATCTGTTGATTAAAGCACCACTAGACATTGTGCAAATTGACTTTTACATAGTATATGCCTTATTGTATTTTTTTGGTCTACAAAACAAAAGAATCATAAAAAATGAGCAATGTTTACATTTAGTTTGTTTATTAAGGAGCTTGTTTCTGCCATCGAAAATAAAAGCTAATTGCTAACTTTTTTCTCTCACTTCTCACTATTTGGATAATTTCTCACTACTTATCTTCTTTATTTGTCACAGTTGTGAAAAGAAGTCAGAATATATCACAATTCTGGCTTGCTTTCTAAGAATACAAAACTCTTAATACTGAGAAAAAAAAAGTCATAAAAAAAGTCATAAATAGTAATCATTTTTGAGGAAGAAATCGTCTTTTGTGAGTTAAAAGTGATAATTATATGTTATTAATTTCTCTTAGCCCATGGTTTATATGGGCTTCCATAGTTTATTAAAATATACTACAAAATAAATAAGTAGTATAAATAATAAATATTATAATATATTTTATATTTGAGTCCTTATTTATACGAATGTTGAGGCTTTCGTAAATAAAATTTCCAATTGCAATTACAATTGCTATCTTAGGCCAATTCATAACTTCTTGATTTAGTGGCTAATTCATATTGATTTAAAAACATCTCAGTTGTACATTTTAGTATGATTTGCTCATCCCTCAATAAGGGGTGGGATTTGGCGACAATATATTATGGTTTCATGTGAATGAAGTTGTATAAATTTGTACGCTTTTTGGCAATACATAAAGTTAGCCTTTTTTTGACAATACATAAAATAGTTACATTTCCTTGTGAGATCAAGCTGCAATTTCTTTTTTGTAAAAACAAAAAAAAAAACTAAAAACAAAAAAAAACTTTTCAAAGTAGTTGTTGCTTGCGGTCATACAAAGAACTGAGGTTGAGAGAAAAGTCGAGAGTAGAGATCTGAAAAAGGTTCATTATAGCAGTATGACATTATGCTGGTGTACCGCAGATCTTGTCCTCTCCACCATCCATAATTTGGGGCCCTATCCAAGAGGTGACGTCACCCGAAAGACTTTGTATTGTGGTAATGTAGTATCACTGATGGAGACAGACAGTGATTTTGGTCAATTTAGTCCTCTCTTAAGTAATGTTCTGTTTATTTAAAGCCTTTCCCCCATCCTTTGTTATTTTTGTACATTTGATGCTACTATTTAATAGTTTGTGGTCTGTAAGATTTTTTTAAACATTTTTGAAAGTCTATTCAGTTAACCAAGGATGCATTTATTTTACAGTAAAAGTGACATATAAAAATATTATGACCATTTATGGTTTTCTGTTTTAATGTATTTTGTAATGTTACTTACTCCTGTGATGACAATTACAATTTTCAGCATTAATACTCACTCCAGTCTTATTTGTCAACTGATCAGAAATGCATTTAATATGCTGATTTGGTTCTCATGAAACATTTCTTAAATGTTGAAAAGTGTTTTTGTTGAAACCATGATGAATGAATAGTAAAATACTATCTGTTCTGCAAAATAGATTTCATTTGAAATGGAAATGTTTTCTAGAGTTACAATTATTCATTCATTCATTTTCCTTCGGCTTAGTCCCTTATTTATCAGGGGTCGCCACAGCGGAATGAACGGCCAACTATTCTGGCATATGTTTTACGCAGCGAATCCCCTTTTAACCGCAACCCATACTGGGAAACACCCATACACTCTCACATTCACACACACACACACACACTCATACAGTGGCCAATTTAGTTCATCCAATTCATCTATAGTGCATGTCTTTGGACTGTGTGGGAAACCGGAGCACCTGGAGGAAACCCACGTAGAGAACTCATGGAGAGAACATGCAAACTCCACACAGAAATGGCAGCCGGGACTCGTACCAGCGACCTTCTTCCCGTGAGGTGACAGTGCTAACCACTGAGCCACCGTGCCGCCCGTGTTACAATTAGTGACTTCAAAAGTAGTGTATTACGCACTTTTATTTTTTAAGTACTATATGAACAAAAGTGCAATAACATTTGTTTTGCAAGCACTTTAAACAAATAATGCGCTTTTTCCTGCAGCGTTCCCTTTAATTATGAACAATTAAATATATGTCTTAGCAGTGCACTTATGGTCGAACAAGATGAAATGTCTGAACTAATTAGAGAAACATTAAAAATGTGCACCACAGTGCCTTGCAAAGACAAAGATTGGGAAATTCTGATTAAAGGCCAATTCACATCACACAGATGAACACTAGCAAACAAGTCTATTGGAGTTTGTTGATGAGTATGTTAAGGCCCCCAGTACAAATAAATGACGTTATTTTGGACAAAATCTGTCCAAAACCACGTTCTTAGTTTTCACTCTTTGAAAAAGCTCACCAAAGCAATGTTTTGAAGGAGTTCGTTTTTGCAGCGGATTCAAGTGTTGTCAGTCGATTGAATGGGCGTTATCAGTGGATATCAGCTGATAGATATGGGCCAGTAGGGGTCTACTGCGCCTACTGTTCCTACATGCACATGGTTAATGTGCTGTTCTCGCATAAATCCAGCAGAGGCCGCTCCGATTGACCTGCCCTCCTCCTTCCCTAAACCCAACGGTCATTATTTTTTCAAAAGCAGCGATTATTTTTCAAAAGCAGCGATTAACCTGCCCTCCTCCTTCCCTAAACCCAACCGTCTGTTTTTAAAAAAGCAATAAAAACAAATAATTAGCTTTTGTCTTAGCTGCTTTCTGAAACCGTTTTTCAGCGGATTCGAACCCAGTCATCGCTGTCAACTCCGCTCCACGTCTCAAGTCTGCTGACGTACACGGTGAGCCACTGGAGAAACTGATAACAGTGGAAAATCTATTCATATGGAGGTAAGCGTGTATACCGCCACGCATGATTATTTATGAAATTATACTATTTCCCATTAATTGTATTTTATTAACGCCTACCCCAACCCCAACCCTAAACCCAACCGTC
>CAIGQV010018201.1:10361449-10377448 GCA_903798115.1 Danio jaintianensis | reverse complement strand
GCAATTCGACTGGGCATGCTCTCAATCAACTTCTGGGCCAAATCCTGACTGATAGCAACCCATTCTTTCATAATCACTTCTTGGAGTTTGTCAGAATTAGTGGGTCTTTGTTTGTCCACCCGCCTCTTGAGGATTGACCACAAGTTCTCAATGGGATTAAGATCTGGGGAGTTTCCAGGCCATGGACCCAAAATTTCAACGTTTTGGTCCCCGAGCCACTTAGATATCACTTTTGCATTATGGCACAGTGCTCTGTCGTGCTGGAAAATAAATTGTTCTTCACCAAACTGTTGTTGGATTGTTGGAAGAAGTTGCTGTTGGAGGGTGTTGGAAGTTGCTGTTGGAATGGTACCATTCTTTATTCATGGCTGTGTTTTTGGGCAAAATTGTGAGTGAGCCCACTACCTTGGATGAGAAGCAACCCCATACATAAAGGGTCTCAGGATGCTTTACTGTTGGCATGACACAGGACTGATGGTAGCGCTCACCTTTTCTTCTCCGGACAAGCCTTTTTCCAGATGCCCCAAACAATTGGAAAGGGGCTTCATCGGAGAATGGAGACGATCCTGGCGCTTGCTGGACTTTCTTGGACGCCCTGAAGCCTTCTTAACAAAAATTGAACCTCTTTCCTTGAAGTTCTTGATGATCCTATAAATTGTTGATTTAGGTGCAATCTTAGTAGCAACAATATCCTTGCCTGTGAAGCCATTTTTATGCAACGCAATGATGGCTGCACGCGTTTCTTTGCAGGTCACCATGGTTAACAATAGAAGAACAATGATTTCAAGCATCACCCTCCTTTTAACATGTCAAGTCTGCCATTCTAACCCAATCAGCCTGACATAATGATCTCCAGCCTTGTGCTCGTCAACATTCTCACCTAAGTTAACAAGACGATTACTGAAATGATCTCAGCAGGTCCTTTAATGACAGCAATGAAATGCCGTGGAAAGTTTTTTTCAGGATTAAGTTAATTTTCATGGCAAAGAAGGACTATGCAGTTCATCTGATAACTCTTCATAACATTCTGGAGTATATGCAAATTGCTGTTATAAAAACTTAAGCAGCAACTTTTCCAATTTCCAATATTTATGTAATTCTCAAAACTTTTGGCCACGACTGTAGGTCATCAGGTTATGTTTCATCTACTGTTTTTTGATTGCTGTAAATTTGGGCGTACTACTTGGGTCACATACTGGTTTTCACATATAGTTGGGAAGCAAATCTGATTTCAGATGTACCACGTTTCATGTGTTTCACACGCGTTTTTATCGAATGCGTTTTCACTCGAATGCGACATGCGTTTCAGTGCGCGAATTATAAATTGACTATCGGGGACTTTTTTTTTAGTAGTTTGTATAATACACATGGATGCCTCATTGGACCAAATATATTTCATTCAATTACATCTCATTTATTAATTACATTTACTGAAGTTTTCAGTATTTTTAGGAATAATGATATGGTTACCAACTTGATCACTATGAAAAAATAAAAATAAAACTTCTAAAAGGAATTTTCCTTTTAGAAATTTTTATATTTATTACATATTTTTTCAAGCTGACAACCCTAGATAATGATTGGATTCTGACTTACAGTAATCTCTGATATGCTATTTCAATATTCAATTCTCAAAGTCAGCCTTTTTTTTTGCAAAACGGTGCCAGGTTTTCATCTCTGCATCTAAATGGATGATTATAAAAGATGCGCTTTCTGTTTTACCATGACCTTCCATGTGTGAGCAAATGGTGTCTATTAAAATACACTCTAACCTCTCTAATTGGACTTTACCTTTAGGCTATATGAAGATACAAACGCCTATTTTACAAGAAAAGTGTCTTTTGAATACTTACAGTGTCTATCGTTTGGCTAGATCTGCCACTTTCAGACTGACTGAATATTGAAAATACTGAATATATTCCTGCCTGCTGGATGCAATCATGCATTGACAACGGTACAAACCATTACTGGGGCAGTCAGGGGTGGATTATCATTATTTATTAATATTATTTAAGATACAGATCAGTGGAAGCTAGTTTTCACTATTTATAGGGCACATGTTGTTTTTTCCGTTCTTCACTGGTGATCAAGCGTTAAGCCCCCTTGTTTTCACTGTTTCACTTTTATCTTGTAAGGATAAAAAAAAAAAAACAGTTCTGAATAGTAGTGTACATACATTGAAGCTAATTAAAGCTACAGTACAAAAACTTTATAATAACATTTTAACATACTAAAATGTAACATTTCAACATTTTAACAGTAACATTAATTGTACCATGTTACTGAAATTCCATCATGACTAACAGTTTTAAAGTTTTCAGTCTTTCTAAACTTCAATAGATAAGAACTGTATGGCTGTTACCTAAACAGAGAATAACTTACAGTGTGCGTAACCAAGATTAGGCCGCCCAATGACCTGAATGTTTTCATGAAATATTCACTCAGAAATCACATTACACAAGTAAAATGGTTAACAATCCACGTTGGATTTATAGGTGCATGGGTGTGTTGTTAGCATTTTAACATTTTTAAGTACTTCTTAACTGAAGTTAATCTGAAATTGTACACAGTGAAGCTGGAGTTTGCTGCAGGCCAAGCGTCCTGAGCACAGCTGCGCATCAGACTAATGGATGAAATTCCCTCTAACACATTGTGCTTGGTCTGGCTTTCCTCTGCGGCTGAGGCGATGTGCTAATATAAATAGTCGAGGAGCTCACCTGCACATGCTTCGAAAACCTGCAAGAAGACTGATGACTTCCTCTCTGGCTACTGTACAGCGCCTCCATCAATCTCCTCTCAGCCACACTGGGTTCATCTCAGGGTGGAGGAGAAGAGAAGAGGCTGAGGGGGGGAGAAGATAGACAGTTTGACACATCCAGCACCTTTTTCATACTGTAGTTATAATCACAGACGGCTCGGCGGTCAAAAGTTCAGTGGTGTCTGGAGACGGTGAGGGGAGAAGCGCAGGGGAAATAAACTGTCTGGACAGAGTCCCCGGACGCTCTCTCATTCAGGGTGAGAAGCGCAAAAAATAACAGCGTCTGCTGCATGCAGCTTGGTTTGTCTGAACCTCATCTGCCCCGAGCTCACAAAGCCACAGTCGCTGGATGCATACACGACTGTTGGATGGAGAGCATGGTGTGAGGTTGAGCAACAGAGACTGTGCTGTCAAGGTTTTTGATATCTAGAAATGTCTTTTTTTTTTCTTTCTTCTTCATCAAAATGCCTGAAGAAATTATTCTATTTGATTGGTCTTTCAGGGCCTGTTCACACCTAGTCACTTCATGCGTTTTCTCAAATTAAATTGTTATTTGATTTGTGAAAATGAAATGTATCTATCCATCCATCCATCCATCCATCCATCCATCCATCCATCCATCCATCCATCCATCCATCCATCCATCAATCCATCTATCTATCTTATTTATTTTAGAGAAATGTAAGCTATGTATCTTATTCGGCATTCAAATTAAGCTTTTTACACTCATATTCCAGTAAATCATCATCCACATGGCAGTTCAGATATTGTCATTACAGGCTAAATGAAACATCTGTCTTACAGTTATGCTCAAGACAGCATTCAAAACTGTTAAAGGTTTACAATAATTTGTCTATAACCTACTCTCCCCCCAAAAAACTCTGTGCCTTTCTAAACAAATGATTTTTTTTTTCATTGACAGAGATAAGCTACTTGTGCGTGATGCATCTCTGTTGTAAATGCTACCATTTGATATTAATTTAAACATTATAATTTCAGAATTTAATAATTTATGACCTGACAAAAATAGAATGAAACAAAAAAAATAAAATGAAACAAACATCCCAAACTGTCATCTATGGCGTTTGAACTGTTATATCTTAATATGTCATACAGCACATAATACGCTTTCACATGTTTTTATTTTATTTTTGTACATTTTGGGAGGAAAAAAATTTACATAAGTTGTTTTAACAACCAGGTGCATTTAAACCTGTCCAGTTTCATCTGGACTGTGTCCCAGACCACCTCCTGAATTGGTTTAAATGATTGCATTTATATTTGTCACAAATGTGTTTTGGAGGGCTTTTAAACATGCCCTTTTCATCACCAGATGAAATGGATGAAGTGCAACAAATGCATGAAGTGACCAACTGTAAGCAGCCCCATAGTTATAGCCCCACTTAATATTCTGGATAAAGAACAAAACATTAGTAGACGTTTATTTTGGGCATTTCCGTATTTTCCTGTTGAAACAGCCAGTTTATGTGTGATTAGGGCTTGAAGTGGAGAAAGACAAGTGTTGTACTCTCTTTATGTTTTTTGACTTTTGACAAGGGGCTGTTCTCTTGTTTACTGGAACACTAGTGAAGCACAAACCTCCTGTAACCTACATATCAAATTATTTAAATCCCAAATAAGAAAAAATAATAATAAAATGCAGTGTATCCAGGGCTAAATTGTGCTCACACGCACCCCCGCCCCGCCCCGCCCCGCCCCGCTGTTCACTTGCTTCCGCGACTCCACGCCCCCTCTTCACTTTCGTCCATGACAAACCTTAAATTTGCACATAGCAAGATCGGAATTAAATCTGGTTAGCAAAATCACATTTATCTGGCAAAATGTAAATGGATAACTATTTGATCAGAAAAAAATATATATAGGCATTGTTTAGTTGCTGTCTGCAGCTCACTTAACGAACACAGATGTCACTATACAAGATTTTTTTATTGTACATAAAGGCGCTGTTTAGTTGCTGGCTGCAGTTCACCACAGATGTTGGTATACAAGGGTTTTTGTATCCTGTATATGGGCACTATTTAGTTGCTTGCTGCAATTCACTTAACGACCACAGATGCAGCTATACAAGTGTTTCTGTGTTCTATATATAGGCGCTGTTTAGTTGCTGGCTGCAGTTCACTTAATGAACACAGATGTCGCTATACAAGGGTTTGTTTATTCTACATATACGCTTATTTCACGTGGCCGCCATTTTAAAAAATGAAAGCAAGGCTGCGGTGGGAAGAAACCCGGAAGTATAGGATCAGCACTGTAAACATTGCAACAATGCAACCTCCAGCTGTTGCTGCGATTTCAAAATGCAGATATGGTGTAAACCACTTTAATATCATTCAGTTAAGTTTAATTTAAACAATTAAAAGCATATTAGGCATCCAACAAAATCACAATCTCTTTAAGAGTAATACGCTTAAGTGTCCTCCTAGGCTTTAGCTCATGGCACCAGGTAAACACCGTGGGGACGCTTCCCTGCTTCAGCATATGTAACCCAATGAGCAATAAAACAATGCAGTCATCTGTAGTTGGCTACAGTTCACTTAACGAACACAGATGCTACTATACAAGGGTTTCAAAAGTCTACATATAGGTGCTGTTCAGGACAACAGTCTGTAGTGTAATAAAGTTATTAAAAATCCTGACTTGCTCAACTCAGCAACACTGGCTCAAGCGATTGATTTGATGTTTATATTTTGAATTCCAGGTGGCTTTGCTTGTGGACATCCCACCATACCGGAACCAAAGAATATCCAACCCTGTTCAAGTGAATTTCTACGTGTGCAATGGCAAACGGAAGAGAAGCCAGTACCAGCGTTTCACATACCTGCCCACAAATGGTAAAAAAAAACGCTTGCTTTGCCTGCTTTTAAATTGCACATAATTTTTTTTCCAGTCTGTGATGGTATTAATTCAGAAGCCTTTTTGGTGGATGGAATTGTGGCTGTTTTTTGTATATATATATTTTTTTCTTTGTTAAAAGCATTTCCATAAAATTTGTTCTTTTCCATACCTGCTCCGAGAGCAGTGTAAGGGCAGTGACAGGGTGGGGTCCAGTTTGTGAATGCTATTATTCAAATCCAAACTGGTTGCCAGGTGAAATGAAAAAAAATGGCTTGACATCTGAAAAGGCCTTACCACCGCTAATTCCCTCGGGCCCATCGTGCGTAACCAGTGGGTGGTTCAAAGGCTTGAGTCAGACCCAGCGTGTCCTGGCCCTGTCTCCTGAAGTGTGGGCACTGCAGATGCAGGCCGTCCCACTCAAACTGCAGTCCTGTCTTATTTGTTATATGAACACTGTAACAATGACACATGGAATCTGTCCAGCACGTTTTATGAATAATTGTCTTTTAGGGTAAAGGTCTTCAGGCCAAGGCCTAAGGACTACTTTTTAATTATTGTTAGTACATCCTGAATATTAGTGATAACTTTTCAATTGATTTTTAAATTACCATTGATGTGTGAGTAATATTTTAGGCCATTGATCTTCTAAAATAACATTATTATTGTTATTATTATTAAAGCCACTGGTCCCTACAATAATAATATGTATTTATTTATTTATTTATAAATATATTTTAGATCTAGAACCCTTTATATTATTATTAATATTGATGTGCATAGTCACATATTTGTACATTGTTTTTACTAATTTTAGCTCTTTTGTTGTACAAAACCTTTTTAGGCCATTGATCTCATAAAATAACAACAACAACAACAGTTATTATTATTATTATTATTATTATTACTATTATTATTATTATTATTATTATTATTAATTCATTCATTCATTCATTTTCCTTCAGCTTAGTCCCTTTATTAATCTGGGGTCGCCACAGCGGAATGAAACGCCAACTTATCCAGCATATGTTTTACGCAGCGGATGCCCTTCCAGCTGGAACCCATCACTGGGAAACATCCATACACACTCATTCACACACATACACTACAGATAATTTAGGTTACAATTTAGACAATTTAGAAACCGGAGCACCCGGAGGAAACCCACGCGAACACGGGGAGAACATGCACACAGAACTCCACACAGAAGTGCCAACTGACCCAGCCAAGGCTCGAACCAGCGACCTTCTTGCTGTGAGGTGATTGTGCTACCCACTGAGCCACCGTGACACCATTATTATTATTATTATTATTATTATTATTATTATTATTATTATTATTATTATTATTATTATTATTATTATTATTAAAGCCACTGGTCTCTAAAATAATAATCTGTATTTATTTATTTATTTATTTATTTATTTATTTATTTATTTATTTATATATTTTTAAATATATTTTAGATCTAGAACCCTTTATATTATTATTAAATTTTGATGTGCAGAGTCACATATTTGTACATTGTTTTTACTTGTTTTACTATTTTTAGCTCTTTTGTAGTACAAAACTTTTTAGGCCATTGATCTCATAAAATAACAACAACAGTTATTATTATTATTGTTGTTGTTGTTGTTGTTGTTGTTGTTGTTGTTGTTGTTGTTATTAAGGCCACAGACCGCTAAAATTATTACCTGTATTTATTTATTCTAGAACTAGAAGTCATTAGCATCATTGGTGTTATTGTTAGTATTATTATTAATAATTAAAATGATAAATGTGTGTATTTAGTATGTATGTAGTCTTTGCATATTTTATTTAATATTATATAATATTTATAGAGAGAGATTTTTAATAAAATTTGAATAAGACAATATAATACTAAGATAATGCTGTCTATTCTTTATCATGATCAGGAAATTTGGAGACACTCTATTATCTATTTTCAAGATAAATCATAGGCCTAGAACCGTACACAGAATGACAAGTGGATTCTAATGAGCATGAGTCTATAAGCTTCAGTGGTAGGAGTTAAAAATCTGAATCATCTGAGATGGATGGTTTTTGAGGTTACCGTGAGGCGGAGTGACAGATATCTGACTGCCTGTATAGTCATGTGCTAAAAGCCTCATTTCCCCTTTCAGGGCTTAAAATAGGTGTCTAGGCTCTATTTTAAAACTGTGGTCAATCTGGGTGGCACAGAGATTTCCCCTTTTCTTTGTATTGTTGACAGAATTCAAAATAAAACTTCAGGGCTTCTGCAGAGGCATGTTGGTGTGAGGCATGTCTCATCTGCACAGAAAAATAAACCGCCGCTGACAGTCTGTTGAGAAATGCAGCCAGAAGTTAAAAGGTGAAAAATGTAACGTCATGAGGATAAAGAGTTTGTCAACAACAGATGTAGTTCTTCCCAGTAGCTCAACATCTGTTCCCCAGAATCAAATACAGCATAAAACACAAATGAGGTAGTTTTTATTTTGTAGTTTCAAATAGTCGTGCCAATAGCAGATTCTTCAGCCCAAATTGGGGGTAAAAAAAGGAACAGATTTTAATTACTGTACATTTTACTGTACATTTTCAGTAGTTAGGTTTGTCCATATTACATTATACCCACATTTGAGTTGAAACATCAGTATTTTAAGAACAAAAATAAACTGAAATTAATATTTTGTTGCAACAATGTAATCGCCTGTTGACACAGGGCGTTTAGGCGTGATATATGCAAGGACTCGTCCCTTTTTTTAAGAAATGGGGCTGTTTACTCTTTACATCACAGCTATGATTTGCTAATTTCCCAATCAGTTACACAAACTGCTTGGCCATATTTTTTGCACAGTTACTGTGAAAACAAGATTAAACTATTAAAAAATACTCTGGTGAAACTTTGATTGATATAACACCCAAGGCCATAACACACCAAAGGGATGTCAAAGAACTAACCCAATCAAAAGCCAATTGTGTGTCCTAAAATAGAGTAGCATGTAATTAGCTGTCTTTATTTACAAGTATAAATAATCTAGCTTCCTCATTCAAATAAAGAAACCAAACTAGATATAAACATACATAAACAAAGCAGTGATTGCTTACCATTTTGAATATGTATACATAAAGGGATATTTCACTCAAAACTGAAAATTCATCATCAAAGAAAATATTCTATAGAAAGCTTAGAAACCTGTAACCATTGACTTTCATAGTTTTGTTTTTCTTATAAGTTGATGGTTACAAGTTTTCAAATTTCTTCAAAATATTCTCTTTTGTGTTCAACAGAAGAAAGAAACTCATAAAGGTTTGGATCCACTTGAGGGCAAGTAAATAATGAGTAAAGTCTTTTGTCTGTGGCATTTTGACTTCTTCAGCTCAGGCTCATTGGAAATACGTGCTTCAGCCAACATTTTTGTGAAACTGAAAGGTATAGGTAAACTGCAGTTTCTAGATAAAATGAATGCTACGGGGCAGTATGACGCCAACAACTTTTGTTCCTTTCCACACTAATGATATTTACAGGGACATATTATCGACAAATAAGGGGTTATTTTTGTGAAATTCTTTGCACAACACCAAATAAATACAACAAAACTGTTTAATGATGTCTATGATTTGTAACTAAATTCATTTACCTCATTAATCTACCTCCAAATGGACAACTTTTCTGACATGATCAGTTTGCTCACTTTGTTCATAGCGTTATACTTGTGATGAAGAATGCTCAGGTTTGATTTCGGTGAAGCACTGTTCCACAAAAGAGATAAATTCAAAGTAAAAATATGCAGTGCACTTTTCTCTTACATTTGCTTTTGAAAACATTATTGCTTGGCTTTAGGGAAGGCTCTAGGTCAGTTGTTTGCTAGGTGATCTGTACGACAAGCCCCGGCTTCTCGTGGAGGTGTACAAAAAGGTCAAGTATCTAAAATGTACAACAAAATGTACCCTACAATAAAGTATTTCAGATTTGCAAAATTGTAGACAGCACCTTCTATTGAATTTGTCATCAAAAACATGCTATCAAACGTACCCGTACGAACAACATATTTTACGTTTCACAAAAATGTAGGCTGAGGCACGTATTATATGAGCCTGGACTGGAATTCTGTACTTGCTTTCTTCAGTTTCACTTGCTTTTTTAGATTAAACATCCAATCAGAATTATGTTTCTGTCACAGATCCATCATGTCTTGAGCCTGATTAGAGATGGTGTGCAAAACACAAAAACAAGCCTAAAAGATATTCACTGATGGCCTCATGGCATGGCATGAGCTATATTCTGCAATAGTTGTTTCTTTAAAGGCACAAAGTCCCTTTTGTCCCTTACTGTGTATGTTAAAAATGGGCAGCCCCAAAGTTAGTTTGAACTCCGTGAACTCAATATGTAGGATCTGCAGACCTGTTTCTAATCCAGTCTCATTCCAGTTCTTAGCCCAGTTGCAATTTGGCGTTTTAAACCTGAGATCCCATCTCAGAAATGGCACTCTGAATCTTCTACTTAGAGAAACTCTTTTCTTTTGTTTTTTCACTTTTTTTTGGTCATGGATGTGAAGCTACTGTAACAGTAAAATATTTCATAATGCACGCTTATATGGTATTAGCACTGGGGGCAGATCCAAAAAAAAATAGGCCTTTTATTTTCGAAAGCAGCTGGAAGGCTCTTGTGGTGATGATTCATCCCTTTTTTCCCTCTTTCTTTAAATATTTTCAGTTGGGCGGGAGCGCGTAGCCTCAGACACATAGTCTCATTGATGAGAATGTTTGTTTCGCTGTGGGTATCCTAGCCACAAACCCACTCACTCGCGCTAGCTCGCATAAAGTCACATGAACGCGGAACGTATGTTTATTCGTTTTTCTCCTTTCCCCCGTTTTCTTCATCTGATCTTTCTCTTTGCTCTCTTTCCCCTTCGCCTCCCCAGTTCCAACCATAAAAACAGAGCCACACGACGACTACGACCTCCCCCAGGTATGTGCGCCCCTCCATCCGGCCGGGTTGGCGCTGCATCCGAAGCCCTACTACAGCCCTCCGGCCATGACCCCCCTGATGCCCACAGAACTAAGACCATGTGTGACGGGGCCATTCACATCAAGTCCTCAGAGACTGGTGGCAAAGCCCATTTCCCTGTCCTGCTCGTCATCCCCAAGCACCAGCCCCAAACTACAAGATCTCTCCCCGCCTCACCTCTCCAACAAGTGCCTATCAGCGGGATCAAACCTGGGCCCCCAGTCTCCTATGGTCCCCCACGTCTCCACCATCCAACCAACGCCTGGACGCTACCCACAGTCCATCCTCTACCCAACAGGAAGCAATGCATCCTCTCCGGGGTCCAATCCGTCCACTCCAAACTCTGCACCAGAACTCCCCTTCACTCCCAGCCACAGTCTGACCCAATCACAGGCCACCAACGAAGCCTCAGCATTAGCGGCTCAGATAACCAAAGGACCGGTGAGGAGCGGGTCCTCCCCGCTCCTACAGAAGGAGACGGACCCCCCCTCCATGCTAGCTGTCAGCATCAAGCAGGAACCGCAGGAACTGGATCAAATGTACCTAGATGATGGTAAGTGACAGCGCAATTGAGTGACCGTGTGCATCGTAGTCTGGTGATGTAATGCCGACAGATGTTTCTAATTGCTTGATGTTTTTGCCTGAGTGCTCCCTCACAAAATTAAGATCCAGCGTAGTGCTAACCGTACCACCACAAAGGCAGCAGCCCCTTTCCATGATCTTTAATATATCGAGAAAGCAAGTTAAATTAACTGGAAAGTTAATGAATGACTTCATCGCTTTCCCTTCAGCTTTTGTGTTAAATTTTAAGCATCTGTGTAAGAAACGTTTACCAGATGGAGGAATTTTAATATTAGATTTGTCTATTAAGTCATAAAAGCTAATAGATAATGTTTTTTTGGTCATAGCCAGACGTTTGACTATATCCACAACACAGCTTATTCTAGCCTAGAAGCGCTGACTTGGACCAAAACAGACTGTTTGATTGACATGTAAAGCTATCAGTTATGGTTAATTTAGTTTTTAATAGGCCACTATGAGTAAATAATCAATTTAAAAAAGTAAAAAAAAAACTGATAGTGGGGTGGTGCGGTGGCGTAGTGGGTAGCGGTCGCCTCACAGCAAGAAGGTAGCTGGTTCGAGCTTCGTCTGGGTCAGTTGGCATTTCTGTGTGGAGTTTGCATGTTCTCCCCGTGTTTGCGTGGGTTTCCTCCGGGTGCTCCAGTTTCCCCCACAAGTCCAAAGACATGCGCTATAGGTGAATTGGGTAAGCTAGTGTATGTGCGTGAATGAGAGTGTATGGGTGTTTCCCAGTGATGGGTTGCAGCTGGAAGGGCATGCGCTGCGTAAAACATATGCTGGATAAGATGGCGGTTCATTCCACTGTGGAAACCACTGATTAATAAAGGGACTAAGCCGAAAAGAAAATGAATGAATGAATGAAACTAATAGTCTCAAGATTGTACAGTAAAACATGGTGGAAATGTGCATATGAAGAGTTCAGATGCAAAAACCTTTAAGTGCCATCTAAAATTATCTTATAAAGTGAGCATTTTTCTCAGGTTCCTATGTGTAGGTTCACTAATTTTACTTTTATGACATAGAATATGTTATATTTATTGCCTTTAAGGTGAAATAACTGAACATAAAAATAAGGCGGCTGAGAAAAATGCAGATTTTCTAAGAAAATTTCAGATGGTGCTTAGAGGTTTTTGCATCTCAACACTTCGTATGCTCTCTCAAACTTTTTCTTTATCAGAAAGTATGTTTGGAAAACAAGTTATCACTGTTCAAAAGTTTGAGGTCTTTAAGATTTTTAAGTGTTTTTAAAAAAATTTATGCTCACTAAAGCTGTTATGTGATAATATTTTGAAATATTATTACAATTTTAAGTTATATTAATCCTCTGAGTACATCGGACTACTTTTTTTTTTAATTGAATAGAACTTATAGCAGGAAAAATACCCCAGTAAATACAACATGACACCCAAAGTTTTGCATGCTTATATTTACTTATGCTTAAATACTTATTTAACTTTTATTTAACCTGGCAACCCTGTGAATATTTAATCCTTTTTTCAAGTCTGACTGATTAAAAACCGCTGTGTGTGACTCTGGGAAGCTTTGGAAATTCAGCCAATCAGATTAAAGCTTGCCAAAAAGGTACCGTCCAGTTTTAAACTGTATGTAATATGCATCGGGTGGTCTTCGGCCAGTCTGTTGGTGTGTCTGTGCTGAGAGTAATGGCTCTCTAGTGTAGCTCTCTCCCCAGAGACCCAAACCTTAGTGGTAACGAAAAGATCTGCTGAAACATCACATGGAGTTTAAACCCGAACAGGAGGTCACTTTTCAGCGCTGCCGTTTAGCTTGTATTGTGTTGATATACAAATAGTCTGACCGCCGTCCACCCCACAGCATTTCAACACTATAGAACATGTGACAGGCCATCAGTATCTCAAACCATGGCTTGATCCTCCGAGGTTTTCCTAGGGCTTCCCTAGTAGATGCATATGTTGCAATTCTATATGCTAATTTAGTGAAGGAAATCATCTTAAATCACTCCTTAGACATCAAGCCAAAGATCTAACTTCCATCCTTAGGAGTTTAAGAAGATGTTGGATAGCAGATTACAGATGCCACAGTGGTTTCCTTAGGTTCCAGAAGTTGGTTAAGTCTTTATGCATTCGAGCAGTTGAAATATAGTCAATACCACTCAAACTAAGCGGAAACATGGATGAGTAGTTATGCATAGAGTGAGAGCAGGATTTTTTTATGGGTTTGCTTGTCAAAATTATTACCTGTCATTTCTCCCCTGGCAAAATATAACACGTTTTTTTAGCAAGTGCTAACACGGCTCTCCATGTCATTATGAGTTGGGATTGCATGTCTTCTAGATTGCAGCTTTAATGGACTCTGTCAGGTGTGCCATTCTTTGAGCTTGTCATTAATTTGATTTGAAACAGAAGCACAAAATCGTTGTCCATCATGCACGGCTGTCAATGCATCTAGTACTGAAGTTTTCTCAGGCTTTAGTTGTATTATTATCATTGAAGATACTTCTTAGTTCTTATTATATACTTGAATAAGCTGTCGGGTTTGATGAAGGTACTTTGAAACTCCACAACCAAATGCCTATCCAATACTTCAGTCTTCATTTACTGCTCACTGTTTCCTCTGATACGCTCCTTCTGTTGTTTTCCTCCGCTCCTTTGAGGAGGGGTTACAAACCCTTTTACTCATGGAAACTCTTACAAAAGCTGGCTGCAAGCCTGGCTCCTGGCCTTCACCAGCCGTAAGCTTTAAGGGGCCTCACTGCAATAAAGCACACTGACTTGGCCACTGCCGATGCAAGCCTGTGGCTTGAGCGCTGCCAGGAAGCGCAATCCAGCTCGGGCCGAGCCAAAGCAGTAGATCCTGCAGTAAAGGAGGGGGTCACTACTGGAAGCGCTCCACACCACGTGACCTGAGAGCTGGGTTCCCCATAAGAAACCACAACAAACTTTCCAATTTAGCTTGTGGGGCTGTTAGGAAATGCATGTAGGAGTGGGGAGTTGAACATTCAGAACATTAAGCAAGTACCATGAAGACTTGTGAAATACATTTATGACAAATTTAGAATAATTGTGTTGCTTAATCAATATACTGTTTTTTTATGACTAAATAGTGTTTCCCAGAAAGTGAATGGTCTTCCTTAAAGGGAACCTATTATGCACCATTTTACAAGATAAAAAATAAGTCTCTGATGTCCCTAGAGTGTGTATGAGACCTTTCAGCTTACGACACACTGCATATCATTTTTCATAGCTCTTTGAAATGGCCACATTTAGGGTTTGATCCAAAACTTGCCGTTTTGGTGTTTGACTCTTTAAATTTAAATTCTAATTATTTTTAGCAACAAATGCCTATGCAGCTTCTAATCAGGGCTGTGTCTATGCTAATGATGGAGTGATCGTCACTCCATCTTATGGTATGTACAATGGGAAAATTTCCATCAACATGATTCTGCATGTTTTTGTGAAGTGTTACCTATAATGGTAATAACCTATAGTGTTACCTATAATGGTAATATGTTTTTTACCATTATAGGCTGGCTATATTATCACACTGTAGCCACAACTTTCTTCAAACTTTTTAAAAATTGCGTAATACTGTAGATCCCCATTAAGAATATCTGCATGGCATTTGAAAACTGTATGGTTTTATTTTGTCACATAATATATTTCAAACAAAGTTCCTACAACATTGGACCGCACTGACATTAAATGTATTGTCCGATATCGAATTTGAACTTTTAGAAATATCTTTTGTAGTGTTACACAAAAGTAAGTGCCAGAATGTTCATTTTTGGGTGAATTGCCATTTAAGTAATTTTATTCATTCCTCTTCCAAAGAAGTTACATAAGCCTCACATGACCTTCCTGGGCATGGGGGGTTACTTTTAAAATTACAAAATACATGCTTTAAAAAGTAATTAGCAGGTAATATATTTTGTTAGAGTCAGGGTTTTCCAAGACTCTGGTTTAGTAACTTATTCTTAATACATTAGAATATTTTAAAATGCTTATGTAACTCAAATAAATGGGATAAATGATTAAAATCTAATGACGTCACGTATTGAAATAATAAAATATATATATATGTTACTGCATTTTGTTATACTGTGATTACTTTTTAAATAGGTGGTAATTAAATTAAAGGTACATCTGAAAAGTATTTTTTTGTTATCTCAAGATGCTTTTTTAAATTGGACTTTAAATCAGATGCTGATATTTTACATAACACTGCACTGAGATGTGTCCTTTTTCAGATTTACTGTATAAGTAATCTTTGTATTTCCACAACAGAAATATGATAAGCACTGCTGTGAGTTTCTAAATGAACAGAATGCACTTTAATTTTGAGGGTTTTTTATAATGAGAATCAGTTTAATTATTGGTTAATCTCCATGTTTACTTAAATATTAAATGAAGAAATTACATTAAAATTCAAAGTTACCCCTTAAGTATTCTAAAATACTTTTTTGATGTAACTAATTTGATTACCATTATTTAAAATGTAATTATAATGAGGGCAGCACGGTGGCGCAGTGGGTAGCACAATCGCCGTGTTCACGTGGGTTTCCTCCGGGTGCTCCGGTTTCCCCCACAAGTCCAAAAACGTGGTATAGGTGAATTGGGTAAGCTAAATTGTCCGTAGTGTATGTGTGAATGAGTGTGTATGGATGTTTCCCAGTGATTGGTTGCAGCTGGAAGGGCATCTGCTGCATAAAACATATGCTGGATAAGTTGCCGGTTCATTCTGCTGTGGCGACCACTGATTAATAAAGGGACTAAGCCGAAAAGAATATGAATGAATGAATGAATGAAAAATTATAATGAAATATGGATACTTTTTTTTG
>CAIGQV010018201.1:10345317-10357587 GCA_903798115.1 Danio jaintianensis | reverse complement strand
GATAGATAGATAGATAGATAGATAGATAGATAGATAGATAGATAGATTAGCATTTATTTAAGTAACATGACTAGGTCAATATATAATATTCTACTTTTTGTTAGTAAATATAATATTCTATGTATGTCAGAGTCTGGAAACATGGAATATTTTCTAGAAAAAAACTCTAAATAATTAGATTTTTATTTTATGTCTATATTTGAAGACATATTTTACTCAAACCTATTAATGACAAATCCAGAGAACTGAAAATAACTTTGAAGTGGTCTCTTAATTGTTTTTTTACTGTGCATTATATTCAACATATTTTACTAGCAGTGCATTGGCTTTGATATTTTTACTATTTTTCCTTATTTTTTCCACTACAAAGGGTCTGTTTCTTCAACTCATTCAGTGGTCTTTAGGCTCGAAAAGATGCTTTTGCTAGCGGCCTGCTGGTCATAAATCATATGAATAAAATTTTATTGCACGTGTGCAGTCTTGCAGGTATTTCTTCCCAACCTCCTCTGTTTTGACAGTTGGGAACCTAGTGATTCAAGAGACCTGCGTTTTAATGTCCAAACTCCCATGGCAGTTGTCAGTGCTCACCAAATTTTTCATGAAGATGTATTGGCGTAATTTACTCCCGACTGTCAAAGGTCCCTAATTGTTTCAGTATGGAGTGGTGTTTGTGTGGCACGTCCATGTGTGAGTTTTTACCCATAATTCAACCGTTTCATTGATTCATTTCCTGTTCACATATTAGTGCTGCTCAATCGGAAAGCTACTGGCAGTAGTATATCATGTGGGCTTATGCCCAAAGGACTATGAAGTCTTAAGGGATTTTAATATTCATAAGGCTGTGAAAAAATTATCCTCCAGCTTTAATAGCTTAAGGCAAGACACTAAATTTGAATAGGGTTAAAAAAAAATCGAATAGTTCCCACCATATTTCCCCAGTTGATTGATTACATTTATAATTGCAAAATAAAATGTAAAAAAAAGTTTTTTAAAATGATAAAAAGTATGCAAATAAGGCATTATTTAATTAAATAAGTGCTTATTTTTTATTACATAAGATACATTTTAGATTACACAAGATATATTTTAGCACAAAAATTCATTAAAATCAAGTTTATTTTTCTTTAAAATGTAGAATCAAAGATTTTTATAAATATTTCTATAATTCTCACTCTATAATTCAGAATATATATGCATAAGATACAAACATGTATATAATTTCAGTAAACTAATGTTTGACAATATCCCTCTGTAAATCTTTCACATTGTTTTATATGATTTAAACTAAATGTGCTCAAAAAAGTTTTTTACTTTTAGACTTATTTCTGTTACTTTACGTATTTCTGTTTCCTGATCATCGTTTCTGTAGGTGTGCTGAGTTACGGATTAAGAGTAAATAAGTATTTCAATTAAAATCTAAGATAAAATTGATAGTCACAAAAAAAAAAAACAGTTTTTTGTATATTTTCTTTACCTTTAAACTTTATGAAAGGCCAAAAAGACCAAAATCTCCAAAATGACAGGTGCGTGAAAAAACAGTTTCTGCCTGTGAAGTCTTGCCTTAACTTCATTATGTGTGTGGTTAAAGTTTTATTATTTTGAATATCAGGCAGATATTGGTGTTTTGTCAGCTGAATGTTTTTCTCGATTTTTCTTTGACATGTTGTTGATGGTATAAGGTGTTTCTGAGGCATCGTTCTCCTAGCCTTTGGGGAATGATTCTATATCAGTTTGGAGCAAAAGACAAAGCGGGAGCCTGGGAAGAGTGTGTGTCAGGCCAGGGTCAGGTAGGCTGGGTGCGCCGAGCCGCATGTGGAGACAGATTCGGCTTCATTGTTTAGAGGGAATGTAAGCATTCTGGACTCCGCTCAGTCCCTTAGGCGGTTTTGCAGTGGGAGCATGAAGGCCATGGTTCATTTGCAGGGAATTCCTCAGCAGGCTTCCTGCTCTTGGCTGAAAGCGACAGTGGAGGGGAGGAAATCCACTGACTTTAACCCACATACTGTACATCTCTCTCTCTCTCTCTCTCTCTCTCTCTCTCTCTCTCTCTGCCTTTAGATTGTTGGGATTTTATGGCTTATGTGATTTTTAAAGGTCAAATAAGGATTTGTGACTACTGACTTTTCACTAGAATGAACTAGTGGTCAAATATATAGTTTTTTTCCCCAGTATGAACCTAAACTGCCGTTTAAAAGTTTTGGGTCAGATTGTTCAAAGTAATTAAGTAATTGATCATTTTAATTCAACAAGGGTGCATTAAATTGATCCAAAGTGGCATTGATGGTCTATTGCACTTTCTCTTCATTAAAGACTCATAAGGAAAACATTTATCACAATTTCCACATATATAGGTCAATTTTTCTAGAGCAGCAAATCAGTGTATTAGAATGATTTCTGAAAAATATTCCATGAATATATTTTGTACTATATATTTTGTATTTTACTACTGTAAACTTATAAAAACTCAAATTTTGATTAGTAATGTGTATTGCCAAGTACTTCATTTAGACAATTTAAATGCAATTTTCTAATTTATTTATATATTTTTTAAATCATATAACAATTTTACTGCATTTTTATCAAATAAATTCTGCCTTGGTCAGCAAATTTGAGTAAATTGTGCATAAAAACAACCATTTGGTCAAAAAATTTAAATTTCAAATTTTTATTTTTAAGTTGTCCATATTTTACCCAAGATTTGGTTAAAAGTATCCAGTATTTTTAATAGTGTAAGACATTTCAAATGGTACTGTGTTTTGAATTTCAAATCTACATATATAGAATAGTAGTGGTTATAAAGATGAAAAGCAAACAAGGTGTACATCTATTTATTTCTATTTTATTTTTTATCTGAAAAACACTTATTTTACTCAAAATATGTAAAAAAAAAAAAAAAAAAACTTGCCAGTTTCAAAATCTAACAGTAAGAAAACATTGCTATTGTCTTCTAATTTCAAATACATATTATGTAAATAGAGGGTTTATCAATTAAAAAAAACAGAGAAACAAGACTGACAATCTTAAAATTACCAGAGACATGCCAATATATTGACTTATCTTACGAACATATTCATTTACATTTGTGTTAAAGGAAACAATGACTTTAAAACGCTGGAAGATGCAGAATTTTCTTTGAGGATGATACTCCTCGCCACAAATGAGAAAAACACACGCAGCTTGTCTAATAGTTATCAAATGCTTCCTGCAGGTGATTACGTTCGTGCTAAAGAATTCAAAGGCCAACTAAAGTGGTCTGTGCCGATCGTAAGGGAAGAGGAATGTGCTGTTTTGAAACAGATAGAGCAAACCGATATGGTTGCCTATCTACGGCCCTCAGAGGTTTAAGAGCTGTTAGCAAAGAAACGTGAAAGTGAATCGCTCCTCTCAGTGCTTAAAAGGCTCAAATGTTTTACAATAAAACCTGCGGAAGGCTCGAAAACTGAAATACAGACATTTAGGGAAGTGCAGTGTGCTGTGTGTTGGTCATACAATGCTCCCTGTGGGCCTGCGAGTAAGATAATACGTCTGCCGCTAATATGCTAACATGCTAACTCTAAGAGGCAGCCTCATCCGGTTTCCCCTGCTATCACGCAGCGAGTGAGTGCCAGGCTGTTTGTGTAGCCCGAAGCCATGCTAAGTCACTTCCCATGCCGGAGCCAAAGAACACAGCTGACAGAAGGAGCCAGAGTCCCAGTGTGTGGGAAAATGCAATGACAGATAGAGGGCAGGAAGATAGCGGACAGCTGGAGTTGCGGGATCCTCCGAAAGAGGGCATGAGATCTTTAGATGCTTCTCCCTCTCAGGCTGAGGGAAGCCACTCAGGAAGATTGGATCCACTTTTATTTATGGCATTTGTATTGATTGCTGTTGTGTTGGGGGTGTCAGGTGCTGTTTGTGTAGGAATTATTAAAGGAGATTTGAAACTAGACTCTTACACTCTAAAGAATGCTGGGCTGTTTCAACTCAAATTGAGGGGGAATATGGCCAACTGTTGCTTCCCAAATGAATTTTTTGAATATGTTTTCAATCAATATAAGTGCGTGTGCTAACGAGAGAGTGTATAGGTGTTTCCCACCCGCTTCGAATGTTATCACTTGATTGAATGGGCGTTATCAGTGGTTATCAGCAGATAGATATGGGCCAGTAGGGGCCTTCTGCACCTACTAGTAGGCTCAGAAGGCTGTTCATCATCCATCCACATGGTTAATCAGCTATACTAATAGAGAAGACTCCAGATCCAGATCTGTTTTTGCATTACTGTGACGGTTGGGGTAGGGGTAGACGTTAATAAAATACAATTATTGGGAATTTAATAAATAATATAAATAATTATCTTTAACTTTAAAAATAGATCACATTCTTTTTCAATATGTGGTCGGTATCATTAAATCACAAGTGTATATAATTCCAAAGGAAAAAAAAGTCTTCAATATCTTTTTATAATGTATAATAATATAATTGATTTCTGCCTATTTATTTAAGCAGTGCTGGTTTTACACAGCAAACATTGCTTTGCAGGCAATGCAAATTGAAAACAACAGACAAATATAAACTTATTCATTCAAATTTGCAATATTCATGAAAGTGGGGGGAGCTAAATATATATTTCGGAACACATTTCTTATTGCAACTTTCTGATTGGTGGAATTTTCTGTACAGCATCTGGGGTAATGTACTTTTTCTGCACAAATTAGACACAATACAGAAGTTAAATGAGTTGCTAGTTCTTGTTAAATATTTTGAATGGACTGTAGTCATATTAACCACCTTATGTGAGTGCACTTTTTTTTTTTTTAAGAAATCAATACTTTTATACAACAAATATGCATTAAATGGATAAAAAAAAGTCAACCTTTTTCCCCATTTTTTCATTTCAAATAAATAAGTACTTCATGTTCATCTAAGTATGCTGAAAAAAATGCAACCATGGATCACCAAACCTTATTTTGCATGGCTATATTTTTGGCAATAGCCAAAATGACATTGTATGGGTCAAAATTATATATTTTTCTTTTATGCCTAAAGAAATTTGGCCACACTTCACTACTTAAAAAAAAAAAAGTAGCTCGATAAACTACTTTTCTAGCTGCTTATTAGTTGTTGGGTTTAGGTATTGGTAGGATTAGATACTTTATAAGTGCTAATAAACAGTTCATATTTTAATAATAGGCAGGTAATAATCCAGTAGTAAATGGTATGAATTCTTACATAAGTCAAAGTATTACCAAAAAAAAAACTAATGTTATGTAAAGATCATGTTCCATGAAGATATTTTGCACATTTCCTACTGTACATATATAAAACTCAAATTTTGATGAGTAATGTGCATCGCCAAGTACTTCATTTAGACAATTTAAAGGTGATTTTCTCAAAACAAAAAAAAACAAAAAATAACCCTTCAGATTTCAAATAGTTTTATCTAGGCCAAATATTTCTCTATCCTAACAGAGTATCAATGGACAGCTTATTTATTCAGCTTTTCAGCGTGTCAATTTCAATTTCAAATGGAAATTATTACTGGTTTTGTGCTCCAATGACACATTTGATCAAGCAATTATAAATGCACATCAAAAACATTAACAAAAATTTCTTACTGACCCAAAACAAGTGCACATGATTCACACGTCAAACATCTTTAAAAAAAAAAAAAAGGCTACTGAATTCACATACAATCATTGTGTCTCAAACATCTGTATATTAAGCAAGAAACATTTCAGGCTGTTGCAGATCCATCACCCATCACATTATAGATAGCTCACTCTCGTACAGCTGCTGTCCAGGCATTTATCACATTCTCCAGTATTTCTGCTGCGGATGAATTGTTTGTTTTGGGCGTAGGCTAAAAAGTAATGATTTTCTTCAAATGTTTTCACAGTTAACGAAATCATCAGGAACGATCTCTCCAGCATCTCCGTCCACAGCCACGCATAGCAGCTGAGGGTCCCTCGGAGAAAGACCACGGCAATCATGAACTTGACCAAATTTCTTACAGAAGATCTGCTTCTGATAACACCGACTTATCAAATGAACTTTGTGTGCACTCGCTCAACATTGAGGCCGTCAGAACTCACCGAACCCTGCTTGTTTCATTTCCACGGGGGTCTGAAAACTAGCCTAAAAGCACAGGGAAGAAAAAACAAGTGCACTTCAGAATTTATCAGCACATCCTGCCGAGACGAAGCGTGTGCTATTGCGGACCAAGTTGTCTCCTTTTTTCTTGTTTGTTTTGCTTTCTTATTTACTCTCTTGTACTCGATGTAGCTCTTTAAATTATTACAGTTAAGTGCAGTTTGACGTCTTTCTTCATACACACAACCATGTAAGTCTCCAAGTCAATTTTCATATCATGTCTGGTCACAAATCAGTAACTTTGCAGGCCAAATAACCAGACGCATGCATAATTCTAAGTCATATCTTCTTCTTTTTTTATTTTTAATCTTGGATGCATGCATATGTGAATGCAGGTGCGCAAGTCTCACTTTTGCCTTGGTGTTTTTCTTACATTTCATCATCCAGCGGCACAAAATGTGTGTGGTTAAATGAAGTATCTGTTCCTCGTGAAGAAGAAAACATTGACGACTGATTGCCTTTGTGGAAATATCATTTCGAAGCCTCGATCTGTTTGTAAGCCTGAGCGGCCTTATTGATTTGCCTTAAAGCTTATGCCAAATTGTCGTTTTGTTCATCGTTTTTGACAGCAGATGTCTGTGCTTATGTCTCAATAGCCATTCCAATGTTTATAGCTTTTCTTTTTTAAATATCAGGTATAATATGTACTTGTTAACTGGAATTTTTATAAGAATAGAATAGAATAGAATAGAATAGAATAGAATAGAATAGACTTATTTATTTGGAGTGAGCTGGAATTAATCAAACGCAAGCCATAAGGGAAATATAGCAATTCTGTCCCCTCTGTGGTCACATTTAGTAGCAAATATGTGACCAGAGAATGACTGGACTGGCATTTGTCGACCATCAGATATTATTCTAGCAGTTTTTTGTTTTTTTTCAAGGAAAGATTATAGGCTGTGCTCTCTATATGTATATGTTTCACTATAACTGCCTCTATGACCTGATGGTTTACTGCACTGTGCCTTAAAGTGTTTATTAAGCAGGAATACTTTTATATATGTATTTGTCCTCTCTAATCATAAACGTAATGCATGTTTCTCAGCATATAATGAGATTTGTTTTTTTGCTTTCTGTATATTGTATCCTGTCTGTAGGTTGTTAGATAATGTATGCACTTTAATTTGGTTTTTTTTTGTTTCGTTTTTTCTGTACTGGGATCTCAAAAATACCACGTTGTTTTTGTTGTTGCTGTTCTTGACAATCAGACCTAATACGATATATTCTTCCTCAAGGAATCAATGACAACAACGAATTGTTTGTTTGTTTTTCTTGCAAGTACATGTATTCAGTTTACCCATGCTAGTTACATTTCTACGGAGCGTTTGCATTTCAGTACCAAAATATGCACAATAAATTCATGCTTTGTTGGCTCTTTTAGAGGTGTGTTGCTGAATTATGTAAAAATATGTATGAAAATTCTGTATTACGATATGGGGAAAACATAGGATAGCTTTCGATTTCTATATCTCAGTATTAGATATTCATCTGCAGTTGTTACAGATAAACCAACTAAAATATCATAAAATAGTGTGTGTTATATTATAAGTTGTTATAATATATTATATTATAAATATCGTCGTCGTTTTTGCTGTCAGGACTAGCAAGCTTTAGAATTATGTATATATAATCATATAGGACACCATGTGATGTAAAGTGAGGGATATAAAGGCTCTATACCAACGAAATTGTGTAGGATATGCTAGGATTAGACAACTTTGTTTGCTTTAGCGCCAGAAGAAATAAGTATATTATATTATATATTATATTATATTATATATTGAAACTTGACTCATTTTAGTTAGTTAGTCAGTTAGTTAGTTTACCTATGACTTGTAGGGCAGTTCATATAAATTAACAAAATGTAAATATTTCTAGTTGTCCTATATGTGTGTGTGTGTGTGCAGCTCAGATTGTTTGCCTACATTATGTGGACAAATGTTCCTGTGGCAGATAGTAAAACCTCACATTTTTGACAATTATATTTTATTTTTGTCCAATTCTGTAGGCTATCTAAGACATCTAAAAGTTGGTTAGCCAATTGTTCCAGTTTGTTATGTTGGTGGACCCCCACTAGCCTTGAGTATATAAGTAAAGAGACCTAATCATTACAGTTTTTGTTATACCATTTAACATCCTTCTCCATATACTGGCTCTGCTAGGACATGTTGTCACACAAGGTAATTTTTTTTAATTAACTAGTTTTGATTCATTTTCAGCATCCTTTTTTTTTTTTTTTTTAGTTAAGACAATATGATATTTTAAGGAAGGGCTTTCCAAACCTATAAGTATATAGGCTGACATCACATACCTAGCAAATACATTGATTTGATTGGTTCATGTGTGTTTAACTGGGGTTAGAGTTGAATTATAGGATAGAGGCCATCAAGGTACACAATAAGACAGCTCTGCTTTAGGATATGTGTCTATATCTATACATTTAATGTTAGAATGTGTGCAGCCATTTGTAACTTGAATGTATGAGGGTTCCAGTATCATCCAAATTTCAGCAGCGGGCCTACAAAAATGGTATATTACGCTGCCTGATATTTCAAACTGATATTTGTAATGATGCTATTTAAACGTATCATTGGTTCAATCAGTCTTTTTACCTACTGTATAGGAGCCAATGAATTGAAAGTCTTGTACATTCGCAGATAATAACATACTTGTGCATTGCTAAATAAATTAGATAGCCTACAGGAACTGACAAAAATAAAAGGAAACATATTTAGGGTACTTAAGTAAAATTGTGGTAACTAGTCTTGTGCCTGGTTTCACAGACAGGAATTAAATAAAGGATTTGGAGATGGATCAGTTAGTACATTCAAGACATTTTTTTATAAGGTCAGATCAGAAAAAGATTATTTTAAGATCAGTCCGTTTAAGATCAAACAGTTCAGATTAACTTAACTTGATATAATTATAGTCTGCGGCCAGGCTTAAAGGGATTTCACCCAAAAATGAAAAGTTACTCACTATACTCAACCTCAATGGTTCCAAACCTTTACGAGTTTCTTTATTCTGTTAAACACAAAAGAAGATATTTTGAAGAAAGTTTAAAAAATGGAAACCATTGACATCCGTAGTAAGAAAAACTAATTCTAGGGAAGTCAATAGTTACTGCTTTCTACCTTTTTTCAAAATATCTTTCCTAACAGAATATCTCAGAACAAAGAAAGTCAAACAGTTTTGGAACAACTGAAGGGTGAGTAGCCTAAATGATGACAAAATTTCCCATTTTGGCATAACTATCCCTTAAAGCCTCAATTGTCTGTGAAACCGGGCTTTAGTCTGATAGTGACCGCAGACTGCTAGTAATTGATATTGAGTTTCGCACAATAATCAAACAAAAGTCTTCAAGATGTTTCTTATTGCTCCTAAAAATCACAGAGAATGAAACAGGCGAAGATGATTTATTTGACAAGTCTTTTGTCCAAACGATTAAAGAGTATAAAACGCTGACCTAATGTTCCGTTGCACAGATCTAGTTTCAGTGCGGCTCATTAAAAATGCGGCAGGATCGTCTGAAAAGGAATGGCGAAAAAATGCGCAGGATCTCTTCGCCATGTGAACGGGAGAGATGAACTTCCAGAGTAGAAACGAACGGATCAAAGTAGAAGCAGCTGTTGTATCCAGGCTTTGAGCCAAGCACCCTGTGACACCTGCCAGGCGGACAGGAATATTTTCCATGAGTTTGAATCCCCGGTCACACAGCCATGGTGACAACGCACAGTCAGGGTGGGGTGGATCATCAAAGCCGGTGCCCAGAAATAGCCGTCTATTAGTGGGCAGCCCGGCTGAGGATTGTTAGAGAGCCAAGAGGATGAGCGGCCTTGCGAACAGTCTCAGTTATCATTGTGTGAACACTGGCCTGTGAGTCACAGATGTGGGCTTCACATCGTAATACCGTCCCCCCCCCTATTATTTTTCTTTGACTTTATGCTGTGATTTCAGGATCAACACAAGATGGTGGCTTTACTGCTCAAACTCATCTGCAGTGTATGGTGTTGGGGTAATGCATCACAAGTAACTGTGAGTTATTAGTAATCAGATTACTTTTTCAAGTAACTGGTAAATGAATGCATTAATTTCCAAGAAAAATATCTGAGTTACTTTTTTAAAACAGTAAAGCCACTTACCTTGTTTTCCCATTTATTGACAGCTGTTTTGTCTTTGTGTTGAGATAATTAAAGATGTGCAGATGTGTTGTGTGCAATGTGCAAACAGGCGGATTTAGTGATTTGTGGGCCCTAAGCTATTTTAGCCATGGGGCCCAAAAGTCCTAATATGCACTTTTTTTGCTGTTTCTTCATCTGAACACAACTTTTTTTTCCTACATTTTTATTTTAATGCAATCTCTACATTTTAAATGGTTTTCTAAATGTGAATAAAAGGAACTATTAAAAATACGAAATAAACTATTTAGTTTTTAAAACTTAATAAAACGTATTACAAACATCTAGTGTGCAGGCAATGGCACCGCACATTAACATAAAACATATAAAACACATAAATTACATATTGTATTGGCATCCACGCTAACAAACAGTAAACTAATAATGTTTGTATTCTAAGCCCATGCCTGGCAGTTTTGAAGTACAGGTAATGATAATGCAAAGGTTTCAGTTTTTGCTATTCTTGTTGCAGTTTGTAATCAGCAGGTTAGTACACTACATTTCTAGCACATCTACAGGCATGTAGGGAATCGAGCTAGATTAATCTTTTCCAAAAGTGAATCTAGCTGCCATAGTAGAATAAAAACAATGTGAAGTCATTTCAACTCCAAGAGAGGTGAAACAAAGATGTCGACAGCTGGATAAAGTATTTAAATGTTTTTTGCTATCCTGGCTTGTATAGCCTCACCATTCATTCTGAGGGTGTGTGTGTTTATTGACTCTCTAAGGTGTTACTCCTAGGACCACGATTTTAGCTTAAAAAAAAATTCTTTAATGTTTGCTCGAATGAAAACATAACCATTTAGGAGACTTTTTAAGAGACTAATATTTGTGATTCTCAATCATTTCTAACTTCCAGGCCTGTAAAAGTCAATCTTAAACATGTACAGTATTTTTGCTCTTCTGTTTATTAATCTATAAAACAAAATGAACAACCACCTGACATTATATATATCATATTTGTTTCTGTTCTTTTTTGTTAATTTTCAGCTATTTAGCTGATACTGTGGTCCTTGGTGCAATCTATAAAGTGCAAGTCAATGGTGACACGTGGGGAGTCATCAGGGAGCCATGGGTATTCATTTTAAGCTGCTGATTTTTTTTTATTTTTTTTTTCACTCTCAATGTGCTGCTGGGTGTTGACGTGCATTTTATTAATCACCAAAGCTAAAAATGTCTTTGACGTTCAGCTTATGCAAAAAAGTCACCTACATCATGGACATGTATGGTAGGTGAGACTAAGACTAAATTACATTTTTGGGGGTGTAATCCCTTCAAAAGTATTTACATTTACTAATGTAGATTTATAATACCAGCTCAGTTCAGTGACTAATATTTCTGATTTTCAAGAAGTTATATCAAAGTTAGGCCAAAGTCTGTATTTTCTGCTCTTCTTTTCAAATGATGGCACATCATGAGCTATATTGTCCATCTTTTATTAACAGAAACTCGATTTGTCAATAACTACAAATAAACATAATCAAAATCAAATAATAATCAAAAAAAGTTCTGCTTTCAGATGTTTTTGAAGGAAAAAATTATATAAGTGCTGATGTTGCTGTTTTTTTCCAGGCAACATTTTAAAGGTGACCAGATATGTTTCACATAAACTTCTCAAATATTCTAAAATGCAATTCATGTTTTAAATATATTCTGAAGACTTCTAAAGGAAGTCCAGTTTTTTGGCTAGAATAGAAGCAGTTTTTATCTTTTTTATTTTAAGGTCAATATTATTAGCCCTCTTAAGCAATTTTTTTCGCTTGTCTACAGAACAAAACCACTGTTATACAATGATTTGCCTGATTACCCTACCTTGCCTAGTTAACCTAATTAACCTAATAAAATTTTTGAATTGCACTTTAAGCTTAATACTAATATCTTGAAAAATATCTAGTAAAATATTATGTATTGTCATCATGGTAAAGACAAAAGAAACCAGTATATATATATATATATATATATA
>CAIGQV010018201.1:10328936-10344917 GCA_903798115.1 Danio jaintianensis | reverse complement strand
CTGTTGTATAAACGCAATATCACACTCGTAGCAGTGTGATATTGCGTTTATACAACAGTTCGACGGCATAATCGTGTATATAAAAAAGAAAATCAAACACGGAGAGCCAAAAAACCCTTTTGTAAGAGGAACTACTTTCTTCCGCCATTCCTTCACATCTGCAGCTGACATCCGAACAGCAGAAACCATTGCTACTTCACCAACGTCACTTTAGAGCTAGTATTTGAATGATTCTGTAGCGTAATATATAAAGTGATGACAAAACAGGTGATTTTGCTCACATTTTAATATTATAAGGCTGAACGGCATGAAATACCATCAGTCTACAGAGATTTACCAGTATTTTTCTGTTGCAATCGGGAGATCACAATATTATTATGGTATATAAATACAGCACTACAACATACAAAAGAGAGAGATCAACTTAGAAAGTAATTTACCTGTTTAATAATGATTTGATCAACTGTAGTTTGAAATTATGCTGTTTTTCTCTAAGGGCTTATTATCTCTCTCTGTCACCATCTTGTGGATGAACATCATCAACCGTCTTTGCTCAAAGACAGGCTATTGGCCACCGATGCCTGTCTCTCATAAATTATAAATATTTTAAAATAGGCACTATCCTTATAAATAAACTGCATAGTTGCAATCTAAACAACTACATTCTCGACTAAAAAAAGCCTCAAAAGTACATTATGTTGTTCAACAGCAGCAATATTTGTCAAACTGTAGAGTGTCCTCTGCTTGTTGCTGTATGTGGGTGGAGTAATACACAAGGGTGAAGGGTTAAGAGGCTGGACGAGTGCTGTTATTTGCAGAACTGTTGGATATACATCTATTCATTCATTCATTTTCTTATCGCCTTAGCCCTTTACTAATCTGGGGTCGCCACAGCGGAATAAACCGGCAACTTATCCAGCATATGTTTTACGCAGAGGATGCCCTTCCAGCCGCAACCCATTACTGGGAAACACCCATACACTCCCATTCACACACATACACTACGAACAATTTAGCCTACCCAATTTACCTAAAGCGCATGTCTTTGGACTTGTGGGGGAAACCGGAGCACCCGGCAGA
Source organism: Danio jaintianensis (assembly GCA_903798115.1). Lineage (NCBI taxonomy): Eukaryota > Metazoa > Chordata > Actinopteri > Cypriniformes > Danionidae > Danio > Danio jaintianensis. Next base: position 10,343,837 of record CAIGQV010018201.1, on the reverse strand, counting down.
AACCTATGCGAACACAGGGAGAACATGCAAACTCCACAAAGAAATCCCAACTGACCCAGCCGAGGCTCGAACCAGTGACCTTCTTGCACTGCGCCACCACGCCGCATATATATATATATATTTAAGCATGTGACTTTGCTCCAAGTGGCGGGAAACTCTGGAAGGCATTGAGGCATACATTATTCTTCTCTCATTCATTTGTACAAAAAGTTTAGGACATATCAACAGTAGATTCATTATTGGTCAACTCTGTTATTGTGGTATTTCAGTGAATTTCTCATTGACTTTTTAAAAACAACAATATGATGAAAATACATAAAATTCTGTTTTAGACATGCCATGTGGTCTCTGGATTAAGGTTAGCATCTTGAGCTAAAGCCCAAAATGGTGGAAAGGTCAATTGTCAACTATGTTAGTGGTTAACAATCATAATGCTTAAAATGTACCTGCAGTTCTGGAATGAGTCATATTAAATACTGGAGAAAAAAGTCTGAAGAACACAATAAACTCAAAAACGTTTTGCCACAGATATGCTTTAATGCTATTGTGACATTAAAATACCAAGTATAACATTCTTTTTTCAGGATGGATATAATTTATAAACAAAGCACAAACCTAAACATATAGCCCTACCTCTCACTCCGTTTTCACTATGTATACTGATTATTTGTAACGCAACCTTAAATGCGTTAAAACCTGTACGTTTTTTAATCTTCTAAAGCATAAAAATACCATAATATGTTTGCAGATATTTAAGAAACATGCTAAATGAACATTCTTGTTTATCTGAAAAACAATGCTAAAGTCAGATATTCTCCTTTGAAAATGTACTTTCTGTGTCTTTGTTTTGATTCTTTTAACCCACCCAATGCAAGTTTGACCAATTATATTTCAGCACCCCGGGTTGCCTTGGTGGAAAACAGCGTATTTCATTCATTTAGTCAGGAAAGCTCTTAAAGTATGTGTCCGTGACCAAAAGGCGACCTCCAGTGGACAGTAGCAGCTTTCGAAATGAGAGGCAGATTCAGAGTTCCACATGAGGTGGTTATTAATAAGCAAATAATATAAATATTACGAACGTAAACATTAGGTGAGCAGGTTACATTGTAACCCCGTGTCCTAACAACACGCTACGTGATGACATTTGCAGCGATAAGCAATTTGGCTGTTTGCACCAGACGCAGCACGACAGAAATTTAAATACAGCCATTCAGAAGCACATAATGGTGCACTTACTGCACTCCAATGAAATGGTAAGGTTTATAATCAAACTAATACATATTAAACCTCTTTAACATTATTAAATGTACATGCTGAATCACTGATATGTTGGTGTCGTCAATCTGGCAACCTGCGCTTGCCACTGGGTGTCAAACTTACATACTGCACTTTTAATATTTGAAGTGATTTGTTTCAGTTCTTTTAAATTCAACTTCCCCAAACCATAATTTCATCCCATAATTTGAAACGCAGTAGTCACCTGAAAAAAGGTGATAAAACAAATAAAATTGCTAATACTCACGATAATGATGGCTCCAGAGGTGTCATGAACTAGCAGTGGACAAGGACTCAACACAGCCATGGCCATGATGTAAACTCCAATAAGAGAACCAAGAGATGTGAGGACTCCCATCAGCACTAATGATCTGTTCAGAATAAAACAAAGTGTTGAGGATATTCATTACTTAGTTACGTTTACATGCACAAACACATAGGTAGATATCCAAATTCCAAACTCAAAAACTATAATTTGCATCTGTTTGTTGCATGTATGTATGTATGTATGTATGTATGTATGTATGTATGAATATTTATGAATACAGTATGTACCCATCTATCTACTTATTTACTTCCTTAGTTACCTACCTATTATTGTGTTGTTTTTTTAAATAAAAATCTATTTTCATCATTACTGCATTTATTTGATAAAAAATTTAAGTATTTTTTCTTACAGTGTCTACCTACTATCTTTTAAAGTATTCTACACTTGAAGACATTTCAAGCCAACATAAAAGTTTGTTTACAAACTATATTAATCTAGTTACAGACTTCTAACTAGACTTAATTTAACTAAATTTAGAGAACAATATTTCTTTCAAACAGATTTTTTTCAAAGACAAATATTTTTTTAAAAGTCCAAAAACTTTACCATTGATTTCCATCTATTTAATTCATACTTGCAGAAAAAAAATATTATTTTATTTAAAAATATAGGTCTCATTTATATTATAAAACAAAATATATATCTCCCAGACTTTGGAAAAAGGCTGCTTGGGTTATACTGTATAAATTATATCCACATATCATTTAGTACAGTTTTTGTTCAACAAATGATTTCAATATGAAATCAATTGGTGCCTATATAAAATCATTCTTTTCTATGTTGCTGATGTCTCTCACCTTTGAGTGTAAAAGATTGTGATAAAGCAAGCAATAGGATTGGCAACGTTGGCCATAGTGGCAGACCAGTGATAGGCCTGATCTCCATACGGCAAACAGGAGTATGACTGCACTGACGGCAAACCAGTGTTGGTCAATGCATTCACCCATGTTATGATAATATAGATGTATACAACTTGCACCCATGTGTATGTCCCTGTCCCAAACGAGCTTCTGGCTTTCTGAACAGTCATTTGAGAACACATCATCGGTTTCTTCTCCGATTTCTTGTTTTTCCAGCGGGATGCAGGAATGCTATTAGGCTGTTCTCGAGCCACAGCCGGATGGTAGTTTAAAAGTAAAAAGGCCACCAGACAAACCACCATCATAGCCGTCAGGAAGAAAAAATAAGCTTCAACTGAGAAGTTAGCAGGTTGGTAGTGAGGAACTAGATAGTTAGCATTTCTTTCAGATGTGTTCAAATGTGTTTGGTTGGATTTAAGGATTTGAGATGCATTGACACATTCCATCACACCAACACCTTGAACCATCGCCATTAAAGCCGGGACCAGACCACTTAAACCTTCTCCGATATAATAAGTCATGAGATACTCGGCCTTGAGCTGCATCATGAAGGGAAGGAACGTGACTGAAGAAGTGCAGTCCACTATGGAGATGAAGAAGATGAGAAGGAGGAGAGGAACACTGCGCTCCACACCTTGCACCACCACTGTTTCACTCCAGAAGAACGCCAGTAAGAGACTAGCTAATATCCCGAAACCAACAATAAAATATATAACCGCAGTCTCGCTGAGCGTTCCTGGTCGGAAGCGGTGCATTAATGTGACAAACAAAGGTCCGATGTTGGCCATTTGGATGATGACGGAGATGTAGGAGGGAAGATACCAGCCCTCAGGAACATGTGGGACGATTAACGGAAGTTCCACAAATAGTCCACAGATGGTGACCCAGGAGCCCATGCCAAACAAGCCAGCCAAAATATGGGTGAGGATAAACATGGCCATGATGATTTAAATCAATATCCTTCAGATTTGGTAACCTAAATGTCTGCAGAAAAGAAAAAAAAGTAAATAACCAGAGAAAAGTTAGCATTAGCAACCAATGTCTTACTTGTGCTAAAGCAAGTCAAGTTCTTTCACTAGTTCTTAAGCAATAAAGTACTCAAGGATGTGCGATATTGTGAATATTTTGTCTTCTGCCTGACATTGCATTCAGCCATGACTACATTCACAATACAGCACAACTCAATTATGTTATTACCTTTATAAAAAATACCACATGATACAGATATTAAAGTCTAAAATATAAGCATTTATATGGTTATCCTGGTTATATATGCACTGTAAAAAAATATCCGTAAATTAGCAGTTTTCCAAATTTGTGATTCATGTTTTTATTTTTTCCCATTTATTTATGCTTTTGAATTGCATTATGGAACCTCAGTCTTTCTTTCAACAACTTTCACCCTTGAAAAAAAAAAAAAAAAAAAAAAAAAAAACTTTTATTGACATTTTTAATAGTTTAAAGTCATATATTGAGTGGGTTGGTGTTGTAAATTATGGTACAAAAAACTACTAATAAACTGCCAGTACATTTTATGTTATTTTACAAACTTCTTTCGCTCTATATTATTTCTTATACATTATTTTATTTCAAACTACTAAAATGTCAATAAAAGTTTAACTTGAAAGTTTTACACTGTTAAACGGTAGAGTTGAATCTTCAACATCAAAAGTTGACAGAGCAGAGGTCAAGGTCCCATAATGCAATTCACAACCGTAAATAAATGGAAAACACTTGTGAATCACAAAATATGAAAAACTGTTAATTAACAGATATATTTTACAGTGTGGTTATTGAAGTAAAGTGAACAGACTCCATTCTTCCACCAGAAAAAATAGTCCCTGATAGTGACAAATGACATTAGTATGTTCCCATGTGTAACATGATAGAGCTCAAGTAACAAAGACCAAAACTGTTCCCATGTGCTGTCATTCATTTTTAAATATAATATATTTCCTCATATGCTTACATCTGCCTATTTCTCATTAGAAGAAAACATTCCTTTTAGTCTTATAAAAATGTGATGATATTACTAAAAATATTATTTTAAATCCCTTTAAACCTATGACCAACATAAATAAATGTTTTTTAATACCATTATGATTCCCCAAAGAACCTTATTTAATGAGCATAGAAAACATTTAAAAACATTTAAAGTGTACTTCACATTTTGTTGAATTTGCATGTTCTATGCACTTTCTTCATGGAACCATCAATGGCAAACAACAAAAAAAAAAAAAAATAGTTAAGAGTGTATAATGAATCAGCAACATTTACACGGACATGCAGACTTTATATTTAAATAGATTTTTTTTGCTGTTTAATATTCACAGACACAAGTCCACCACGAAAACAATATGCCATACAAAATTTGCCACATCTATTTCTTTAAAAATCCAGTTGGACATGCCTGTATTTGCCTTAAGTCCCTGAAGTAGTTTTAAGCATATGAGTAGCATATGAGTAGCAAAATTCATTTTGAAATATAAAATGACACTCCATTCCGGCATTTAAATTTGTATTTACTATGTCCATTGTTTGATGCATTTCCAGCAGGGGTCATTCTTACTTTTAAGTTTATATACCAGTTTTTAAAATGCATATTACAATGATATAGTTTATTGTAAGTGCATTAAAACAGCATCTGAATAACATTAACATAATTTTGATTACTATACTGGCCTCAGGGCAGCACGGTGGCACAGTAGATAGCACAATTGCCTCACAGCAAGAAGGTCGCTGGTTCGAGCCCCGGCTGGGTCAGTAGGCATTTCTGTGTGGTGTTTGCATGTTCTCCCCGTGTTTGCGTTGGGTTTCCTCTGGGTGCTCCGGTTTCCCCCACAAGTCCAAAAACATGTGGTACAGGAATATTTTGGTAAGCTAAAATTGTCCGTGGTGTATGTGTGTGTATGGATGTTTCCCAGTGATGGGTTGCAGCTGGAAAGGCATCCACTGTGTAAAACATATGCTGGATAAGTTGCCGGTTCATTTCGCTGTGGCGACCCCAGATTAATAAAGGGACTAAGACGAAAAAGAAAATGAATAAATGAATACTGGCCTCAAATACTTTTTATGAAATACATTAAACATGGATGAGTTCTGACAGTATATTTTAGTTGCAAAGGATACTGTACAGTAATGAATAGACATGTTTAAATGGCTGTAGCATTGTTTAATCATTATACAATCAGCATCAAAGACCAGAACTATCCATTTTACAAAATAATAATAAAAAAAGATTCAGCATCAAGCAATTAAAGATTTTAATTCAAAGGTGCTCCAGTGTGACTGTGATTAACTCAATGCAGTTTCACTTTAGATAAGAATCTAAAGTCTGCTAAAGTAAAGTTATTCAGTAACATCTGCAGGGACTCAAGCATTGTCTAACTAATACTTTGATGCTGTGCCAAATTATTTTAAGAACAAAGTCAGGAAGATTGTGTTTGTTTGCAAAAAGCCCATCAAAGTGCAAATCAGTTAGCAGGAGATTAATACGATCATGCAAAATGAACCTTTCAACTTTAAATATGTATGAATGTTTGAGAGAACCTGTATATTTAAGACTAATAAGACTGGCCACCATTAATTAAAGTATGTATTTTTCAATAACTTTTGACATTAGCATATAAACTTACTTAAATTTATTTGATTATGATCATTTTTATGCAATTATAAACATGATTGGGTGTAATTAGTTATAAAGTAACGAGTTACTGTAATTAAATTACTTTTCTACTGAAAAAGTAAAGGGATTACTGTTCATTTTTAAGTCATTTAATTAGTTACTTATAAGATATACTTGCCTTAAATACTGTGCATAAATTCAACAGTTGTATAAATCAATTCAGAGAAGCAGAGTAATATATATTCTGCAGAAAAATGCAGGTTTTTCAACTAAAGAACATTTATCATGTATCAAGACAATTCACATATATATATATTTTGTTATTCAGATATTTTGCATGTTAACAATTTAAAGAATTTATTTAGTCTATGCATCGAGATCTATGTGGATTTGTATTGAGTCAAGTAATTCAATTACTTATTGAGTAACTAAGTTACAGACAATGTAATTATAGAAGTAATTTAAATACAATTTTCAATATGCAATTAGTAATTAGTAGCCGAACTAATAACTTTTTTAAGTAACTTATCAAACACTATTATGAATAAAATAAAAAAATAAACTACAACAGGCCTAAACTTAAGTCATGTAATTAAAAAGTGAATATTCAAGTTGAATCAACGTGAAAACTAGTTAAAACGAGGTCTAAAAGAAACAAAATAAACCTTATAGCATCTAAACCACTTAAAATCTTTACAAATACAAATACTTCTGCAATTATAATAACATACACAAACCTCTTTGTTGTCCAGATTACTCTTGAGAAAACGTGAGGAGTAGAAGAAGCGATGTTTCTACCAGTTAGCCAAAAGTGCATCGAACACCGTATAAGCATCTCATATCTGCAAAGTAAGGTTTTCTGTCACTAGTCTCAGCCTACTTTGTTTTCTGAACTTTAGCACTTTTGTGGAATCTGTGGATGATAACACGATAGCTACTCGACATCTAAGCTCCGTGACATGAATGTTGTATTTACCGTTTTTTTGTGTTCGTTTTGGTGTTGCACGTATTGTCAATCTTATTTTTTTTTTTCTTTTCTGTTTTTGTCAGAGTGTTAAAAGCTCATATTTTACTATGCTATTTCTGGTCATTGGGTTGAATGGGATCATCTAGTTAATAAGCTACTGCCAGTAAACATATTAACAAACTGTAACTTTAAAAATAGCAAAAATAATGCTTATATTGCAAGTTACAACTGTACTGTATACTTGTACCAATAACGTATTAGCTAATGTTCATTGCTCTCTCCCATATCATTGTAAATAGACCCTTTATATAATAAACTGTTGTGCAAACTGTAGTGCAGTTATTTTTGCTATTAGCCTAACGTCAAATAATTAGCAGTTGAAATATCCAGACTTTTTTTTGCACAAACACTACATAGCATGCCACTTTTTACAAATAGATTTTACTTTAACTATATGCCTACAGTACAATATTGGAAATGTATATAATATGCAGTATGAAGCAATGAACAAAGGAGGAAAAAAAAAGTTACATCTGACTGATACTCACATGATTTGAAGCTGATCATATGTTCTGTAAAATGAGAGAATAACTTTATATCCTCTGGGTGAGTGGGTGTGTCCATTTTAGCCAACCATGGCATCTGTCTGTTGATGTTTTATCAAAGCAACATAAACTGGATGATGTGTAATTCATTATAATGCAAATATACAATTTAAAAAACGGCATTCATCACATTAAAGTGCTATAGAGAAACATGTAGTGTGGGATCATTGGTAATTAACAGCTTACTTATGTAAATTCATAAGAAAAATGTATGTTTTATTTTCCCAGATGGAATAGTCTTAACTTTGGTGAAAGTTTAACTATTACCACCATGTTATGTAAGAATGTAGTAAACAAGTGACTTAAAACAAGTGCTGGTGATTGTTAAACAAATACTCTTTGTGATCAAGAGTATGTTTACATTTCTGTAGTTTTAAAGTTCAGTTTTAGATTTATTTTGGGAATATATTGTGTTGTCAATGTTATTATGGTCTGGATATGCAATAAAGGGATGGTTCATTTAAAAATGAAAATCACCTGATCATTTACTCTCTTCCTCTTCTGGATATAAACCTTTATGAGTTTCTTTCTTCTGTTGAACACAAAAGAGGATATTTTGGAAAATGCTGGTTGCTGACTGTTAACTTTCATAGTAGGAAAAATACACTCACCGGCCACTTTATTAGGTATTTGGCAGCAACTCAATGCATTTAGGCATAGACATGGTCAAGATGATCTGCTGCAGTTCAAACCAAGCATCAGAATGGGGGAAAAATGTGATTTAAGTGACTTTGAACGTGGCATGGTTGTTGGTGCCAGATGGACCGCTGATCTACTGGGATTTTCACGCACAACCATCTCTAGGGTTTACAGAGAATGGTCCGGAAAAAGAGAAAATATCCAGTTCTGTGGGTGAAAATGTCTTGTTGATGCCAGAGGTCAGAGGAGAATTGCCAGAATGATTCGAGCGGATTGAAAGGCAACAGTAACTCAAATAACCTCTTGTTACAAGCGAGGTATGCAGAAGAGCATCTCTGAATGCACAACACGTCGAACCTTGAGGCGGATGGGCTCCAGTAGCAGAAGCTTACTCCTGTCGGCTAAGAACAGGAAACTGAGGCTACAAATTGCACAGGCTCACCAAAACTGGACAATAGAAGATTGGAAAAATCTTGCCTGGTCTGATGAGTCTCGATTTCTGCTGCGACATTCGAATGGTAGGGTCCGAATTTGGCGTCAACAACATGAAAGCATGGATTCATCCTGCCTTGTATAAACGGTTTAGGCTGGTGGTGGTGGTGTAATGGGATATTTTTTGGCACACTTTGGGCCCATTAGTACCAATTGAGCATTGTGTCAACGCCACAGCCTACCTGAGTATTGTTGCTGACCATGTCCATCCCTTTATGACCACAGTGTACCCATCTTCTGATGGCTACTTCCAGCAGGAGCGTGAATCATCTCAGACAGGTTTCTTGAACATGACAATGAGTTCACTGCACTTAAATGGCCTCCACAGTCACCAGATCTCAATCCAATGGAGCACCTTGTGGTAGAATGGGAGATTCGCATCATGGATGTGCAGCCGACATAGATACTATCATGTCAATATGGACCAAAATCTCTGAGAAATATTTACAGTACCTTGTTGAATCTATGCCACGAAGGATTAAGACAGTTCTGAAGGCAAAAGGGGGTCCAACCTGGTACTAGTAAAGTGTACCTAATAAAGTGGCCGGTGAGTGTATATGGTTATTGAAGTCAATAGGTGGCAGCTACTAGATATTAACCCAATGTTACAAATAACAAAAATAGCTGCTGTACTAAATGATCATGATTAATTGACTAAACACAAGCAAGGAGAATTGCAAGGAGAATAAAGGGAATTTCAAGAGAGAGAAGTTTTACACTGTTATTTTTATATTACATTTACAACATTTCTGTTGACAAATGAGCCAATCTGCTCACAAAGCTCTCAGATTTAATGCATAAAAACATTGAAAAAAAACACACATTATATGGTGCCATTTAATATTTCCAGCCTAACTGTCAATAAAGACCTAAGGAACATTCTTCATATTTAAAAGGCAATAAAATTATGGTAGTAAAATTTAAGTTTAATGCAGCAGAGTTAAATAAAAGCTTTCATTAGAGATGTCAGGAATGCAGTTAGTGCTCACTTCTCGCATTCTTTTGTTAATGTTATTCTGAATCTATACAATTAGTGGCAAGACTAATTGTTAAGATGTTTATTATTAATTGATAATAATAGCATAATAATAATAACATCTATATTTCATTGATATTTTTCTTAAAACAGCATCTGGAGAACAAGATTCATTTAGATGCAATAATAATACAGCGGGGAAAATAAGTATTGAACACGTCATGTTCTTTGCTGGGAATAATATTTCTAAAGGAGCTGTTGACATGGAATTGAACCAGATTTCGGTAAAAACCCAAACAATACAAACATAAAAATTAAACAAAACAAAACAATCTGAAAAATTATTTATGTGTAATAACAATGAAATGACACAAGGAGAAAGTACTGAACTACTGAAACATATTTAATACTTTATATAAAAGGGTTTTTTGGTGATGGAAGCTTAAAGACGACTCTGATATGGAGAATGAAGTCACATGAATTGCTCAGGTGTGATTTTTTTCACAGACTTCAACAGAGTGTAAAAATCTTGATGGTTCTGTGGGTCTCGTCTATCAAATCTGATCTTTAATTTGTATTTTCTATTGGATTCAAGTAAGGTGATTGGCTGGGCCATTCTACAGCTTGATTTTCTTTCTCTGAAAGCATTTGAGAGTTTTCTGAGAAAAATGGTGACGAGTTCAATACTTATTTTCCCCGCTGTATACTGGCCTCAAATCTAAAACAATAAAAAACAAATTAAATAAAAAAGTAAAACATGGCAGCATCATTGCAAGTTTGACACGTTGACATTTCAGCTTGTGCATTAAAACTAGCATTTTGCTCAATTTAAACAGAAAGCCAAAGTTGTGTGTGTCATTCACTTTGGAATGTGACAATACACATTTTTGCTTGTGGTCGACAAAACATTTAGTTTTTTCTATTGGAACATCGTAAAACTTACCTGATTTGTGCTCAGTGATTAGCTTCCTGTTGGGAATACTCAAAATACTGTGTATATTACTACAATACACAGACAAAACATATGATAAAAGTCTATGCACTTGCATAGATAGTGTATAATTGCTGACATCCTGATATTGAGGATTTCCATTATAAAATCAGACCTGCTTTCATTTCCAACCACAAATTTCCCATCTTAGAGCATGACAACAATCTTTCACTTAATCTAGATTAAAATGTTCACACTCAAAAGTGTATGAGCCACATATTCTTCACATTCTGAATGTTACCTGATGGTGATTAAGGCATTAACTTGAAATGTCCTTCGAAGGCATTTTGCTTTGAGGGTTTTGCCATTTCTTAGTTTCCCCTATGAAGAAATATCTGTTATAAAGTTCCTGGAGTGAATGTAAAATCAAGTATTGTATAATTAACGTTAACTGCAAGCATCTGTGCAGTCCTGTGCTCGCTGGAAGACCTGATACACACTGACCAAAGGGAACATTGTGAGAGCTCCTATGAGAGAACCGGCCTGAATGAAGACTCCACACCAGAGCAAAGCTGCATGTCCTGCTTCATGAAGAAGAGTCCCAACTACCACCTTCAGGTATGAGAACAGACCAGTGAAGACGATCCAGGATACAATCTAAATGGAGAAAGTGATGAGAATGAAGGGAATGATGAGAATGATAATGCATGTAAATTTTTTCTTCAATAAATAATAGTATACTATATAGTATACTAATATCTATACATAATAGTTTTAATAACTAATTTCTTTTGTTTTTGCCATGATAACGGTACATAATATTTTACTAGTTGTTTGTCAAGATGTCATTTAAAGGCTTAACTAGGTTAATTTGGTAACTAGGTAAACTAAGTTCATTAGGTAAGTCATTGGAAACAGTGGTTTGTTCTGTAGTAGTCAATCAGAAAATCTTAAAAGGGGCTAGTAATTGTATGTTTTTTATAATTAAAATATATATATTTAAGGTGGCGCAGTGGTGCAGTGGGTAGCGCTGTCGCCTCACAGCAAGAAGGTCGCTGGTTCGAGCCTCAGCTGGGTCAGTTGGCATTTCTGTGTGGAGTTTGCATGTTCGTGTAGGTTTCCTCCGGGTGCTCCGGTTTCCTCCACAAGTCCAAAGACATGCGCTATAGTTGAATTGGGTAAGCTAAATTGTCCGTGGTGTATGTGTGTGAATGAGAGTGTATGGGTGTTTTCCAGTGATGGGTTGCAGCTGGAAGGGCATCCGCTGCGTAAAAACATATGCTGGATAAGTTGGCGGTTCATGCCGCTGTGGCGACCCCTGATTAATAAAGCAACTAAGCCGTAAAGAAAATGAATGAATGAATGAAAATATATATTTATTATGTAATATTTTAAAATTCAATTAATATTTCTATTCCATTATTAATATTTTTATGCATTTATTTTATTATAAAAAATTCCCTTGCTCTTTTAAATAGCACTGGAAATATATTTGATAATATATTTACACATTTTTAAAAGACCAAATTCATATTTAGGCAGTTTTGGTTGCACTTTAGTATCATGTTATTAACAAGTAAATGTAATGACTATAAGTGCGTGTTAAAAAGACTGTAAAATAAAGGGCTATCCGAACTTCCCTGTGCACACATCACATGAGGGATTATGAAATTCTGTCTTGTGGACATGCAATTACGTTATGTTATGTTTCGTTCTTAGTAAGTTCCTCTCCCATTCACTAATAAGACACATTTACTAACCACTAGAGCAACTCCAAACTGACTTCCTAAAAGTGGTGGACAGGGACTTAATGCTGCCAAGGCCATGAGATAGGCAGCGAAAATAATGCCTCCCAGTGACATCATACCAAGACCAACGCTGGACCTGTAATAAAAGCTTTCATTAATTTCAATTCTAAAAATAAAATTCACAGCACACAATAACATGACAAACTGTACATAAACATACTTTTTTTGATAACCATGTTTCTGGAGCTCATAAATGCACACTTTTTATTGTTCTGCATTTCTGATATTGAATGAGTGCACTTGACAACATCCACTTTGGTTTTAAGTGCCCTATTTAAGTATGTACAGTAGTGGGCATCTAAGGTTTTTTTTTTTTTTTTTTTGCAAATTGCATACAACATGAGATTAATTCTCTGCTATATAGTACATGAAAAATAGGATGTGAGTAGTGTTCAAAAAATGGATCATATTCAAAAAATAGTAGATGTGAAGTACCCAGATGACCCCCTACTTCTTATTGAGATTCTGAATTACACATCCAATGCACACTTTACTATAGTACGAGGCCACAGAAGAGAATTTATTAATAAATGTGAAGTTGCGCAACTGACGCATGTTAGGTCATGTTATAATGACATCATAGTGAATGTAGTGCATCCAAATTCCATTCATACTCATATTCATATAAGAATCATAATTTTCTATTGGTTGTGAAGTTAAATTTCAAATGTAGTACCTACTCATAACGTATATAATTTTGTAAATATGGGGTACTCCAGGAACATAGTTGGTAACCATTGTTTACACTACACAGTTTTAAAAAAAAGTTTTTATTAATTACCTTAGTATGACAAACATGGCCACAAAGCAGGCCAAAGGATTTGCGATGTTGCCCAAGACGACAGAAAGGTGAAAGGTCATGTTGCCATAAGGAAGACAGGAGAAACTCTGTACAGATGGCAACACACCGTTGGTCAACGCATTGGATATTCCCAGCAAAAGAAGCATGTAGATATTGCGGGATGTCCAGAAGGCCACAACTGGAGCCTGTTTTTCAACTTCAACTTGTTCCTCAGAAACTGGAGAACCTCCATTTTGTAAAGGATGGGTCTCTTCCTCAGTCTTCCCTGTTTCCTGCTTAGTTTTTGGAGCTTCTTCTGCTGGAGCCTGAGTGACCACTCTGTATGTCAGAGCCAGGAAACTCATGGCCGAAATTACCAGCATTACAGACAAGATCCAGAAGAAATTTTGGGCTGGAAAGTTTTCTTTGAGATAATGGGCCTCTGTGCCATTGGATTTCTCAATGCACTCTAGTTTCCCTACACCCTGTCCCAAAGCGACCACACAAGGAAAGAGTGCACTAAGACCTTGTCCAACAAAGAACGTCCGGATATATTGTGGAGGGTACCGATACATAAACGGTAAGAAGGTGACATTGGAAGTGCAGCAGAATAATGACAGTATAAAAGTAAGCAGCAGGAATGGGACAGATCTAGGTTCTCCAGAGACAATGGCCACCTGGGACCAAAAGAGAGCAAGAAATACGGATGCTACCAACGCTAGTGCTTGTATGATGTGGATGACCAATCGCTCATTCAGCCACCCTGGAGCAAAGTGGTGTGTTAAAGTGACAGCCACTGGTCCCAAATTCCCAAATGCAATCAGAACTGAAATATAGGCTGGCAAATTCCACCCTGTAAAGAAAGGACACTTTTTAAAGTTCTACAGATGTCAGGATAATACAGAAACTGTTTTCATGCTCTTAAAACAATGTATACCTTCAGGTAGAACCCCTACGACAACCGGCAGCTCAACCCATATTGAGTCTACAGAGATCCATGAGCCCATTCCAACCAGGGCCACCAGAATGTGTGTGACAATGGCATGATTCCACCATGTATCTGCCATTTATGTGTCTGGAAAACAGGGCAAAGTTAGGTTATAGTATATATCAGATACAAAAAACCTCATGGGTGCCATCTAAAATTTTCTTCTAAAATTGGCATTTTTCTCAGGCTCCTGTGTGAAGGTTCATTAATTTGACTTTTGTGGCAAGTAACAGGTTATTGTCATTGCCTGTAAAATAACTGAACATAAGCATAGGAGGCTGAGAAAAAAATTTCAGACAGCATTTAGAGCAGAGATGCCCAAACTAGGGCCCGCGGGTCAAAGTTGGACCATGGTAACCTTTGATTTGAGAATAGAGGGAGAATGATGGGGAAGGTTGGGGCAAATGCCTTCAACAGAGGTCAATTCTAATTTAACATAACCATTTGTTAGTTTGTTTAATTGTTGAGCTACACAAAAGCAAACTAAAATTAAATATTTCAATTAAATGTTGTGAATTAATCAGATTTTAAATTTTTTTTTAAATGTAAATACCATTACATGACGGATAGAGGACAATACATTGAACTCCATTGTGTTATAAATGGGATTGTTTGTTTTTATTGTA
>CAIGQV010018201.1:10310976-10328536 GCA_903798115.1 Danio jaintianensis | reverse complement strand
ATATATATATATATATGTATAATTATTTTATATGATTATACTGTTTTTTTTATTATATTAATAAATAAGGGTCTACCTTCTCAAGTTTAATGCAATACCTTTGGCCCACCACCCTCAATCAAGTTTGGTTTTTGGACCTTCATAAAAAAAGGATTGGGCACCCCTGATTTAGAGGTTTTTGCATCTGAACTCATCATATAGTAATGACAATCAGATTCCAGTTATTTATGGATTACACCATTACATGTTATTTAAGCAAAGGTAGTATTTATAATTTTTTGGATTAATCCTTCACTGAAAAGTTCACTGTTAAATGTCTTTGCTAAATATAGAATGGCAATGTAAATGTTAATATAATAAATTAGCAACCTTCTGAATTAGTGGGAAAAGAAAACATCTCTTAAGCAATTGAGGCATCTACTAAACAAATAATTATGCAAGTTACAAAACACTGGTGATGTATAGCTGTCATATTCAGTGATTTTCAGTAAGTGTCAGTTCTATAAGTTTGGACAAAAATATATATTTGTTAAAGATTTTGGACGTGATATCGCTGCTATTTCATGTTTATTATTGTTTGTTTATGTTATGCAGGGATTGAATTTTAATTACTAAAAATTAATCACCAATGCTAAAATGCATAAATGTAACATCAGCCTGACCTTGTTAGCCTAAAAAAAAATAATATAAAAAGTAAGTAAAAATAAGTAACTAATTAAAAGTTCTCCAAAGATTTAACTACATATTTGCATGTTCACAGTTCTCTGATATCAGTTAATGGTCAAACTGACATGCAGGTATATGAAGTATATATTATTTTTTATTTAATAGTAATGATCATCCACTACTGTTCTCATCATGCTAATTCCAGTTTTGCAAACCCTGGTGTAATGTAATGTGAAAATTATTTTTGATGATGATAAAAAAACAAAAAAACAATGTAACTTCTTTATAATTTCTTTCTACCCTTCTTTACAATATGAAACATTAATTGACAAATAAAGAGTCAGAATACATTATATAAAATGAGTAACCTAGATATTGTTACAAACATCTGTCCTTATGTACTCTGTAATCAGGAACAGAGTATAATTTCTATTTAATCTACCCAGTACTGTGTGTCAAAATATAAACATTATAATATAGCACATTAACAATAGTATATAATTGTTATTAACAGTTATTGTTGTATTAGTAATGCTGTTAATAAAAGTCAGGACAAGTAAGTTGCAAAAATGTTTTTATTTCGTAAAGAAAGTTCTATCAAAGAAATGTATAAGATCACTAAACGAACTAATGCACTATTTTGACAAAATAAAATGCACTATTGCACTAATTACAACAAGAGTAACAAATGCGTTAGTGACATCTGAGAACAAATCTTTTTACTGTAAAAAAGCAGAAGCTAATGCAACATATCCATCAACGCAATCAGTGAAACTCAAAATCCTCCCTGTAACAAGTCCCAAACATGTTCTTTAATGTCAATTGTACTTCAGTTTGAGTTCTCTGACCATCTGCTGTGCTTTGAGGGTTTGGAGGCAATGTTTGAGTTAGGGTCTGTTGA
This sequence comes from Danio jaintianensis, assembly GCA_903798115.1. Taxonomy (NCBI): domain Eukaryota; kingdom Metazoa; phylum Chordata; class Actinopteri; order Cypriniformes; family Danionidae; genus Danio; species Danio jaintianensis. The sequence continues at coordinate 10,326,969 of CAIGQV010018201.1, read as the reverse complement.
GCGATCGAGCACATTTTCAGTTGAAGGTGAAATGATAACTTTCTCATTTGGTAAGACATCCTTCAATGTAGAAACCATGTCATTCAAAGAGAAGCCAATGTTACTTAGCTTTTTGTTCCTGGAACCCGAAAAGCTCTTTTGGTAGTTCAGCTCAGAGCGAATGACCTCACATGTATGATTAAGACTGGCACCTTCCAGTTTTTGAAGCAATCGTTCAACATCTTGCTTGCTTTTACATGGACCGCCATACTTTGAAATCGTTCCAATAATCATTTTCCTAAAAATGTGACCCTGAGCTCTTTGCTTTAGTCTAGATGCCTTCCATTTTTTTAGATTTGCTCCTTCAAGGATGGAGAAGGATTTCGATATCTGGTGCTGCTTTTGAATGGTTTTCTGAGGTGATAATGAGGCTGCTGGTGATGTAGGTGTATCTGACACCTTTTGAGAAGCAGGTTCTTGTTGTGCGTCTTCAGAAGCGCAACCCTCAGTCTGGCTGACAGTTTTATCAGGCCGTTTTTTCTTATATGGGTATGCATGACCAAAGGGATACTCGCCCATCAGCTGTAAAAATGTACAGTTTGCCATTTGAACAGCTATATCCCCAGGCAGATCTTTGCAGTGCTTGCCGCCTGGTAAGAAATCTTTCAGGTTGTCCTCCATTACAGCTGCAAGGGCTTTCGTCATCCTCTGTAAACAAGTCTTCAAGAGAGTACCATACTGGTTGTCAGCATTGTCACTGCAAAATCTGAATACTCCTGCAAATGTCCCCTCTTGGATTGGAACTTGTAAGAATACGTTCACAAAGTTTTCCGGTTGCAAAAGGGAACTCACATCTTGCGAACATTCCAGGAGTTTGTCGTAGAGGCAAAGGATGTACCTACTAAAAAAAGGATATTCTCCATCACTCTTCAAGAGTTGCCAAAAGGGTCCTAAGACTTTGAGGTAGATAATAGCAACCACACAGACCAGAGTCTGCAAAGTCTCATCGTTTGCATCAGCATTGATGCTTTCCAACAGGATGTTTGAGTTGTCATTCAGAAGCTGTAGGTCGGATACAAACAGAGCAACTTCTTCATGATGGTGAATAAGTCCGGCAGCTGCCTCAAAGTAGTTAATCACACGATTCGACCGATAAATCGGCAGACTTGAAGGGATTTTTCTCTCTAGGCAAAAGGCAAGCCAGAGTCTGCGGTAATTGGGGTTGGTCACATCACTTGGACATAACATTTCAGAAGCCATATTAATGTAACGAGTCACAGCACTCTCTTCGAAGTTGATAAAAGTCTGGAATCTGGGGTGCTTGTCGCGTCCAAGTTTCTCGCCCGTGGTGAACACTATATCTTTTTCGAACGAAATCATTTGCTTCTCAGTTACATCTATTAGTTCAAAAAGGAACTGGCAGATGTAGCGCAGGAAATCCAAAGGTGGGACTATTGGATGAGTGCTTGCTTTGACTTTTTCATCAAGGGATCTCAGATCGTCATCGTTCTTCAGCATTGCATTGAAGTGATTTTGAAGTAAATCCAGAGAAACCACCTTAGCAGCTTCATTCGTTCCCCCATATATGTCTGCCATCTTTTGCCAAGACAAAACAGAGATATCAAGAAGCGTTACATTGTCGCCTGTGTCAGTTTTTGCATCTTCCTCTGGATTTTGGATCTGGGATTGATGGGTCTGAGATCCCAGTTCCTTTTTTACACCCATTGCACGAGGCATTTGCTTTGGTTCATGCTGCTTTGGTTCCTGCTGCATTGGTTCATGCCTCATTGGCTCATGTGTTTTCACAGTAACATCTATCTGTGAAATATTGAAGTGTTCATCTTCATCCTTCACCACAGTAGTAGGTTTATGCATTGTAATGCGCCGTTTTCTCTTCAGATGTGCTTTGTTCATTGCCACCCTCCTGTATTCAACATCATCAGCATCAGTTTCAGGAGAAAGATCGAACGGACTCTGAAGAAACTCTTCCAGCAATCCACGGCTCCTCTTACGGCTCCTCTGATTGTTGCGGTACTGCATTCTGAAATTCCTGAGATTCCCACGTAGTAGCTTGTAGGCCCTTTGGATCTTGCCATCACTACAAAATAAAGGCTCAAAGTTACGAATCCAGGACACTAAAACGACTGGGTCTAACTTCTCTCGTGAAATAAAGTTAGTCAATTCGAGAACTAGGCCATTTGTGAGAGCAGTTAATTTTGCACGATCTGAAAGGTCTGACATTTCAAGCAAATCTCTTCTTCCGATTCCGATACTATCACATATAGGTCCAACAAATTCAAAGTTGACATCCGACTCAAGAAAGTTCTGTCTGGCATCTCCAGTTAGACTCAAAGTTGTTGTAGTGTTCCTCTCAATTAAGCTTCGGAAATCAGCAGACTTAAACATTGGGATAATTTTTTGGAGCCATTGTATTAAATCAACCCATGAAATATCTTGTTCTTCTCTCAACAGCCCAATCTGCACCAACATGCGGTTTTTCCAATTCTTTCCATCTAGCTCCAACAGATCCCCATAATGAGTGCCAAGGAAGTCGTCAACAAGTTTGGAGTAAAAATCATCCTCTGTAAGACATGAAACAACATAGCTGTATGGAGCACCAGCAGCAAATATATACATTCAAAAGCCTATATAAACACATATCCTTTACAGCATAGGTCTCAAACTCAATTCCTGGAGGGCCGCAGCTTTACACATTTTGCTCCAACCCTATCAAACACAGCTGATCCAAATAATTGAGGTGTTCAAAAGAGTCATAAACACCTTCATTAGCTGGATCAGCTGTGTTTGATAGGGTTGGAGAAAAATGTGCAGAGCTGCGGCTCTCCAGGAATTGAGCTTGAGACCTATGCTTTACAGAAAAACATGAGTCTCATAAGCTTCACATGTTCAAATCATACCTGGAACACATGTGAAACACATGTGAAACACACTTGAAACGTGTGGTTCTAGAAGATTTTCATGTGAAAATTAATGTGATCACTTATTTTTTTCCACATGAAAATGTTCCAAAATTTTTGTTTTACAAGTGACTTTTACATGTGTTTTTTTCTGTAAGGGACATTATAAAGTAACTATATTCTATGTGTGTTCAAAGTACATATTTTAAAAATGATTTGTTTTGATTTTAGGTGTTTAAAAACAAAGTAAAAAGTTATACTCACTGAGTTCAGCAGCAATGGTCTTAGCACTCGCACTAGAAGAACCAAAGTCTTGCAGGTCCTCCATAATTGAGCATCAAAGTGGCTTGGCTTGTTTTTTTTAAATCATCTGGTGGAGCACGCTTCCAAATAAAGGCCAAATAAATGTTTTAGTAATAACAACCATAGCATGGTAGTCCACAGCTAATCTTAACCATGCAACAAAGATAACCCCTCACAGTATTTTATTGTGTTAAATCTGTTATCTGTGAGACCATTGTTTTACTAGTGGTATTACATGATTATAGCAGTATTCACCTTCTGTTTTTTTTAATCTTCGCATTTACCAAACACATTCTTGGTATACTTTAGATTAAGTTAGTTCTGTAGAAAGTTAGTTCCATGGTTAATTTATGCCAAATTCAGTTCTGCCTAATATAACTAATAAACACAAAGCAATAGAACTGTGGTAACAGTAACAGCCAGCACTCCAAAAATATTTTAATTATTTTATGTTTATTAAAAGACGGTAATATATATATATATATATATATATATATATATATATATATATACAACTAGTATATGTGGATTCATTGGTAATATTTGGAAAAATTACCTGTTGCAGTAAGCTGGATGGTTAAATAATTTGGACAAAAATAATAGTGAAAGAATGGTGTGAAAGGTCATTTACATCATTGCTAGCTTTACTAGCATAAATCAAGGTCACATATTCTGTCAACTGGTTATTATTTGTAATCCTTGTGTAAGCGGCGGGGAACAAAATGTTCACGCCCCATTTGCGCACGCGGTTGCTTTTTGTAGCAAGTATGCATTATTTGGTTATAATGGCGTGAAGTCGATTGATACGCCTTGTTTGTTTAGGTGTTACCAATTTAATTACTCGGCTGAAAACTGGAATATTAATATTAATAATTTATCATAGTTTGTTCTTTCTAGAACTCGACAATACGTCGATGTTGCGTGTTGTGAAGTCTGAAAACATGTCTGTGTTCATCTCTGATGATAAGACAACTAACTTGTTACCCTTGGTTAAAGAATGTTATTAAGAAAACATGTAAAACTTGAACATCCAAAGCATTTATAAAAACCGCCAATGGCAATGCATGTTTTTTTACAAAACAGCAATTGTAATGATTTTATGTGAAATCTGAATACACTCACCGATTGTGCTTTGCTTTGTAGTAGGTGTGTTGTATATCGTGTTTTTGTCTTTGGACCCTTTGCAGTTTGTTTGTGGAGAGAGTTGGGGGTTCCGTTTCGGCAATAAAGATCATGTAAACGGTTGAGCGCCCACTCTACATCATGCACTTCCTTTTTGAGTCACGTGTGCATGTGAAGAGGTCTCTGATTGGCTAGGATGAAACGGCTGACACTACAGTCGTTTTGGCGAATTATTATTTTGATTTATTTTTTATAATCTTTCGATCAAGTTTAAAAAGAGTCAGTGTTTTTTTACGTAAACATAAACCACAGTAATAAAGTTATATGTAGACATACATAGACTTTAATTTAACGTGCATTTTAAATGACATTTTATTATTATTACTATTGTTATTATTATTATTATTATTATTATTATTATTATTATTATTATTATTGTTTTGTTGTGTTAATGCAAATAGAATACTATTGGCTGCAAAGGTTTATTACATTTGAACTTACATTTAACATACAAACTTATAATTATATTAACATATAAACTTTTCATATTTTACTCCAATTACTTTGTTTTATATCTACTTTATGTAAATCATTCATACATTCATTTTCTTTTCGGCTTAGTCCCTTTATTAATCTGGGGTCGCCACAGCGGAATGAACGGCCAGCATATATCCAGCATATGTTTTTACGCAGCAGATGCCCTTCCGAAAAGAAAATGAATGAATGAATGGATGCCCTTCCAGCCGCAATCCATCACTGGGAAACATCCATACACACTCATTCACACACATACACTACGGACAATTTAGCTTACCCAATTCACTGTAAAAAAATAAATAAATAAATAACAGTCAGAACCTTCAGGACAAAAATGTCCTCGCTGAAACCCATAGATATATACACTAGATATCGCATACGGACCCTGAGCATGCGTCAATAGCGCCGCCACATTTGTACAGTGCTCCCAGGACAAATCTCATTCAACCGCACTAGTCAAGACAGTGTGCCAACGTGAAGATGCTGGACTTTAGCGCTGCTTACGGGTGTAGTAACGAGCAAACAAAGAAAACAAAGCACAAAGGCAGAACATTTCATAGGTAAGATTTCGTTTTTTGTATGTTACAAACTTTTGTGCTCAACAAGTAACATTAATGATAATACAGTCTCTTACTGCACTGATCATGAGGCAAAGTAGCATCAACTTGCACTGAATTCTAGGCTTATGCTAGTTTTGTTGAATAAAATCAGCAAACAATTAAAAAGAAATATGACAACGAGACGCCGTGGTGCTAGAAACTTGTATTATTGTCGGTAAGTGAACGAGTCGTTCATAACGGGGATTCATTCCCAAACGAATCGCTCCCTCCGTTAGAATGAGAAGTGAAAGCAGGAGGGGGGGGGGGGGGGGGGGGTGTTTCACGACACGGATTAGATCAAATTTAACAGGGAGGGAGGATAATACATTTCCATGCACACAAACACACACTCTTTATCGGCAATGCCCGTGCGGTCACTTATCCATCGACGTAGAAAAGTGATGTAAAATTATAATTTTCGTGATTTAAAAAAATATTTGCCTACCGACCACAGGGGAAAACTCCCGATCATAGATATATGTGTATATATGTGTATATCTCTGGCTCTGGATGGCCACAGTCCTCCACTGCACCTTGGTCCCACATTCATTTCAAAGGAGCGCTACCCTGTACTAAAATGGCGGCTCTATTGACGCATTCCTTCCAATAGACAACAACAGGGTAGGCGACATCTAATGTAAATATCTATGCAGTGAACCAATGAAAATAAAAAAAATTATATTTCATAGATAGATAGATAGATAGATAGATGGATAGATAGATAGACATTTTTGACCAATGCAACTTTTTAAAAATGACACAAAAGGGCTAAAACGCCAACGTTTGCACTATGTCCATATCAGCATGCAAAATATCCATGTTATTTCTAATGTATCCTTTTTTTACTGCAGTGCATATTCTGTTTGTTTTTTAAAGGTTATTACCACTGATCTACATAGAATGACTCTATTATAGCACAGTGGTTGCTATTCCAAACTAGAGTGGACCGAGTGGACAGGCTAACTACTAGGCAGAGCTTCCTTGCTGATGATTGTAGCGGATATGACGACATTCGCTGACCAAGGTGCATCATGGGACTTGGATAATAACAACAAAGGAGCAAGGCGGCACTTTAGTTTAATGTTGCTTTTCATTTAAGTAATGGAGCTACAAACGTAAAATGAATTTGCATAATGTCTAGATTTACAGCGAACCTGCTGCTGAATCTATACAGTAATAAAGAGAAGCGATTGTAAAGTTAATGAACTGTCTATATCTGTAGTCAGTTAGTGAATTTTGTTTTCATGACGTTTTGTATGCTCAGTGCTGCATTTATTAGGTACTAGTTGTGGAGAGAAATCATAATGGAAAGCACTATAACGCAGGCTTCCTCTGCAGAAATGTCAGCAGCTCAATCTGGCAGAGCTGAAACATCCCAAACTACACCTGAAAAAGGAAAGGCTCGTTTGAAGAGAAAGGCTGATTCTCTTAAGGATGACAAAAGTAAAAAGAAAAAGAGAAAACCCGTCAAAAGAACTGTAAGACCAAATTACACCGTGCAAGAGGGAGAGGACATGCTTTTGATCATATCAAATATAAGCAGTGGTGATAGTGTATGGAAACCTAAGCGGAAGGTGTGTAAGAAAAAAAAGACAAACAAAAAATCCAAGACCAAAGGCTCTACTGGCAAAACGAAAAAAGCACCAGTAAAAACTGAAGTCCTCAAAGTAAGAGAGGAAACTGATGATAAACATGTTGTTATGGACAGTGCAAAAACAGACAGTTTTGACCGCTGGGGTCAGAGTTTACCGTTAGAGATCCTGGTGAAAATCTTTCAGTTTGCAGTTTTCCAGGATGGAGCTGTACCTCTTCTTTGCAGGTAAGGTTTCTACTGTACTAATTTGTATTTATTTTTTGTCCAAGTCGTGGAATATCTATTTTTGGTTTGTCTCTTTAGATTTTAGTTATTTATTATTATTATTTTATTATTATTATGATATATAGCCACAGCCATATCACCCTGCAGCCCAAGACCGGTTACTCACTGAAGCCAAATAGGGCTGAGCCTGGTCAGTACCTGGATGAGAGACCACATTGGAAAACTAGGTTGCTGTTGGCAGTGGTGTTAGTGAGGCCAGCAGGGGGCGCTCAACCTGCATTCTGTGTGAGTCCTAATGCCCCAGTAAAGTGAAGGGGACTCTATACTGTCAGCGAGCGCCGTCTTTCGGATGAGACGTTAAACCGAGGTCCTGACTCTCTGTGGTCATTAAAAATCCTATGGCACTTCTCGTAAAGAGTAGGGGTGTAACCCTGGTGTCCTGGCCAAATTCCCTCCATCGGCCCTTACTGATCATGGCCTCCCAATCATCCCCATCCACCGAATTGGCTCTATCACTGTCTCTCCACTTTACCTGTAGCTGGTGTGTGGTGAGCACACTGGCGCCGTTGTCCTGTGGCTGCCGTCGCATCATCCAAGTGGATGCTGTACACTGGTGGTAGTGTGGAGAGACCCCCCTCATGATTGTGAAGCGCTTTGGGTGTATGGCCATACATGATAAATGCGCTATATAAACACACATCATATACTTACTATACATCAAAATAATTATTTTTTCTATACCATTTTTACGTCATTGTTTCATGCATGTTGGTTAGGCTATTTTTCTGCCCCATTTGTTTCCTTTCATGCTCACCAACTGGTAATCATTCAAGTGAAATGCAGTCACCAGACTGTATATGTCAATTGAGGTTAACATGTCAGGAGGCTAAATGCTATCAAGCTATCATATGTGGGAGAGGGAGCACTTTGAAATTTTGGTAAAGTTGGTTTTATATTCGCACATTCATTCACTGACAGCTCCCCTATATTGTTTACCATGGTACTTTGAATATTCTGAATAAAATTACATGTAATTTTGGCTTCAAAACAACAGTAGCACTATGTAATGGGGTATATGCACACAAACTTTTAATTTCAGTCAGCCAGCCCCAGGGTTTCCGGTTAATTGTCATTCCATACAAAATGGCCACGTTTAAGATCTGATTTATTTTAAAAAACAGCGATCTTCACTGCCTGGAAGTGGGTATCAGACCAAACAAGAAGCGCTGCATTAAAATATATTTTTCAGCGCAATTCTTTAAAATATGGAAATTAATTTTACCCCAGTATTTTCAATGGAGTTTCTGCGCTAGCCTGCTGCTAATGACGGCGCCTGCGTTTAAAAGGTCTTTCGTCTATTTTTACGCTTTAACAACCAAATGGATGCTTAAGTCTATTTAACTGATTGTATTTGAATTACATTACAACATCGATGCTGTAAAAGCAACCTTATGAAATTGAAAATAGTCACATAAAGCTTTCACCGGAAGTTCATCATTGGCTAAAAAACACTAGCTGTGCATATAGCCCATTGACTGTAAACAATGTTGTACTTTGCTGCTAATATGATTTCACTATTTAGAATTTGCAATGAATACTTTTCTGAAATTGTGTTATTAAGGAGAAAGTCTGACTGTATAAATATAAAACCAACTTTACCTCAATCACTTTGAAGACAAGCAAGCAGGAAGTTTTTTTTTTCAGGAAGTCTGAGGAGAATTGTTATTGTTATCCTTTGTTGCATAGTGTCTATTAAAGTCCTGCAAAGTGATATTCAAGCTAAAACCATTTTAAATTATTCAGAGCAGAATAGTGGCCTGTTTTTCAGAAAATCAGCGTTTTAGTCAGGGAATTTGATATTTGACTTCGTTTGGGGGGGACTTGTATTCATTTGTCATTGTCTAAGTTTTCTAAAGATGCTTTCTTATAGTTGCATTTGTTTGCTATCTTTAAAGGGTTGGCAGAGTTTGTCGTCTGTGGAATGGAGCTGCATCTTCTCCGATCCTGTGGCGCAGTGTGTCTATTGGATACTGTTGGATTGAACCCGGTAAGAGTCAGTTACCTGGGACAGAACAGAAGATTAGGAACACTGTAGACTGGCTAGCTGAAAACAGGTCAGTGGTTGAACCAAACCAGAAGTTTTTTTTGTTTGCTTTTAACTGGAAGAACTTTTTGCAATGGCTTCATGTGAGATAATGTGTAGTAAAACATCATTAATAAAAATGAATTGATGTTATGTCTGATTTCTGCAGATTGTCTCAGCTGAGAGAGTTTTCCCTGTGCCATTGGAAAAAAAATGTTGATTATGTCATTCAGGTAATAAAAATGAATCTAGTCTTAAACCATATGTCTAGTATTACAGTCTGTTGGTCGTAATGTTTTGGGAGTATTGGGAGTATTGTGTATATAATGACTTCTAAGTTTTTGTTTTTTCCAGAAAGTTTCACAGTCATGCCCCAGTCTTCATTCTCTCAAGCTTTCCTACTGCACAGGAATGACAGAAAAGGCTTTCCAAAATCTTGGCGCTGACTCTCAGTCATTAGAGGATATAAATGTGCAACACTCAGAGGTTTGTTTGCAACTTTATTGCTGTATAAGTCTGTGCTTAGATTTAAAAGGACAGTTATCCACAATGTTGTTCTTATTTTATTATTTTCCTATTTTCCTGTTTTGTGGCTGTAGTTGCATTAAAAAGAATAACTAGTATAGTCAGAATTTTTCTTTTTATAACTGGTATTTTTTTACAATTGCCTAGGGACAAATTTAAAATCAAGGCTCATTTTATACATCCATGCACACATAAATGTGAAATGACTTGTACATCACAAATGCATGCAACAAACTAAAACAAAATTATACAAATCACCATAATCAAGAAAGATGTTTGTTTCCAATAATAATGATGGGTGCTGCACCTACCGCAATCTTTTCTATATGTTGCCAAGCAACACAAACAAATGACGAACAGCAGTGCCGGTGTTTGTACCTGGTTCGTATCCTCATAGAAAACAAGATGTTTAGAACTGTAGTAGTGGAGCAGCACTGCATCTCTGTGTCACTCTGGCATCTGGTCTGCACAAATATGGATATTGGTTTTTAAAGCGGAAACTAAAAATAAAGTGGGATCTCGTATAGAGTAATTTTGCTTTTTTGCGGGCATGTAGCAACACTTTCACGACCTGGTACTGGGCTGCAGCCCGGGGGTTGGCACATAATCAAAAACACTGAAAACTCTGTGGTCATTCAGAATGTTTGTCTGAATTTTTCAGAGACGCATCACATTATTGGGCAAAACCATATTTATAATAGCTCTTGTATTCATCTGTGAATAAAGGCCCCTTTCCTTCTCTACATTCTCAACCCTCAATCTAATGTAGACCAATCAAAATACATTCTACTGTAAATGTCACAAGACAGCATGCCCCCCTGTTTATTTTTTCCCCAATTTCTGTTTAACGGAGAGAAGATTTTGTAATGTTCAAGTAAAGTGTTTGAAGTGGTGGTCCTTCTCTTTTGACTTCAGTTTGATGGCTTCAGCCACAATATTCTTAACCACGCCCCTCTAACCATTAGTTTGCTATGATTGAATGACGCACCCACTAATCAATATTTAATTTCATTTGCAAGTACATCAACATACTGTAATAAAAGTCTCAGCAACTTCTTGTTCATGACTTTAACTGTATAAAAATCTAAATATTTGTGAGACCACAGACAGTTATCTCTACCTATACTTAATTAATAGAAAGTTGTCTATAATAAATACATCTAATTTAAAGTTTTCTTCAAATGATAATTTTAACAAATAATTTTTTTTTCTGTCCCATGATTGTGGGGCGGAAACATTTATAGTACAGCCACCTACACTTACTGACTGTCTACCATTTAATGCTGAGCAGGACTCAGAAGGGCTAAACTACAGGGATTACTACAAAGAGGTTTGGAATGACATGTAGGGAAGCAAATGATGGCAGAATAGTCAGTTTTTAATGAGAACCAATATCTTATTAAAAAGGGTGACTACAATATTTTAGTCAGGTATAGTAGCATGCAACCCATATTCTTTGTTTTGTTTTACTGCTATTTCTTATAACTCTCTTTCTCTTTCTCTGTTTCTTTTAAATATAGATCAACGTTGATGGTCTTGTGTCATTCCTTGAGGCATATGGCAACCAAATAAAGAAAATTTACTTCACACACAGCACAAAGAGTGACAAACTCCTCAGTGCTTTGTCTGTAAGTTGATTTTAATATGTGTACTTTTTGTATACTTAACTGTTTACTTGACTGTTTGTTCTGATGAGGAAAATGTTTGTGAATGTAAAGAAAGGCTGCTGTCCTGAGCTCAGGCTGCTGGAGATCAATACTAAATTAGACGGAGGATACTGCCAGCTCCCCATCTGCATTCAAGCTTTGCAGATTGGATGCCCCAAACTTCAGGTATGAAACTAAATATGTTGTGATCTTCACAAGTACATGTACACAAACTAATTATCTCCTTTCATTTTTTTGTTTAAATCTAAACATAGACTTTTTTCTTAATTAAATGTCATTAATCATTACAATTTCTCAGAGTAATAAGTAGACTGTGTGCGCTTAATGCTGCTAACACTTTATTTAAAGTATTAGTAGAATATGTCTAGTACTAACCCTTTATTTTGCTACATTCACAGTGCAACAACAAAAAATGAGACTTTTGTTTATAACGCAGAAGCCAAACAGGACCGCAGGGATATGCAAAAAGATGTACCACATAGCTTCAATGCATATGTCACCCTATTGATCAGTTAAGAATTACTACTGTAAACTGTGACAATCATTATTGATGTGTGTGCATCAATAAAACCTATTATTAATAACTTAGTTGCTTTATCCAGCCCTGAGATGTAGTTTGCATATCATGTGCTTATGCAGCGGCTTGGTGTTTTGACCCACTGTTTAGTCTGCATTTCCCATAGCACATTAAGAAATGACTTGGACAGCTCAAAAACAATCACAGAATTAGAGAGAGGGTGTGCTTTTGAAGCTAAATACACACTGGATTGAATTATGCATTTTATCTATTTTTTCTGATGTCAGCTCTTATTTCCTCTCACCCACATTGTTTTGGACTGATAAAAGTTACTTTTATTTCTATAGTGCTTAATACAATGCAATACAGATTATAAATAAGATTTATAAAACGGATGACTTTACTTGATTCTACTTGGAGCCATGTTCAAAACTGTTGTAAAACTACAAACATACACCTGTGGCAGTTGCTTGCAGCCATTCCACTATCAGCACTGAGCCAAACAAACTTTTTCATTTGTTTTGTTTTATTTTGTGTAACATTGCTATGCATATGAACGTATATTTGTATATTGTGTCGTGCCCAACAATGCCCTTTATCTGTTAGAAATTAACTGGTAAACATTGACTTCTTGTGGTGTATTACTTTAATAAACACAGGCAAAAAATATTCAAATCAGTTATCCGCAACAGTGACTACGTTTACATGGACATCAGTAATCGAATTATTTGCCTTAATTTGAATAAGACAAAAATGCTTTTTGAATGTTCCTTTCATGATCCCGTTTTATGTTATAGCACATAATTCGATTAACTTCATTGCGTCACCACGCTATCCACATTTCCTCCGGAGTTTCATGTAATTTCGGGTGTTTCATTTTTAATTTGTCGACTTTAACTGCAGTTTGGAACTTTCACTTTCATTCAGGAACATTTCATGCATGCCCCCAGTGACAAACAAGATATTGGATGCGAGTATGAACTGCTGGAAGAGTGTTGCTTTAATAATATTTAATACCGCATGTCATATGGGAAAAAACCTCAGCATTTCGCGATGCAGGTGTCTGTGGTCCTTCACTGACTCGGTAGGTGCAGAGAATAGTGTCAAACACCCGTGTGTGTGGACTATCCTGTCGAAAAATGTGGTGAAAATCCTACACGATGGTAATAGTTTGATTAAGGTGTTTACATGTCTGTACTGCACGGCAATAATGTGACTAAAACCGGCATACTCCACGTCTTAATCCGATTTCTGTTTAGTTCGATTATGACCTTACTCGGATTAAGGTAATCAAGAATTGCTGTTTACATGGTAATTGTATTAAAATTGGATTATTGGTGTCCATGTAAATGTACTCAGTGTGAAATAAGGCGCAATACATTCACTTGCAAGGTCTTTGGACTGAAAACATCCCAGTCAAGAATTTACCTGTTTAAAATGATCTGATTGCATACAGAGATGCATAACAATGTCTCGTACATAACTGGGTCCTTTTTAATTTTTTTTAAAAGTATTTATAGTTCTGATATAATGTGTAGATTTAAAATCTCATCCTTAAAGGTTGAATCGTGAGGTATTCATTCAGCATTTGCGTGATATAAAGGTGAATTGAATAAACTAAATTGGCCGTAGTGTATGTGTGTGAATGAGAGTGTGTATGGATGTTTCCCAGTACTGGGTTGCAGCTGGAAGGGTCCGCTGTGGCGACCGCTGATGAATAAAGGGACTAAGCCGAAGGAAAATGAATGAATGAATGAATGTTTTATTTTGAGGTACGATTTGGGGTACAGATTGTTATTTGTTCTTCTATTATTAGAGATTGTTCTTCTATTTTTATTATTATTATTTTGTAATATTTAGACTTTTAGGTTGATGAATGTCACTCCAGTTCCTAAAATGATCCGCAACACCCCCAGTTCTACTTCTGGGTTTCCCATGCTAGAGGAGCTGTGCATTGCCACTTCCTCTCACTCCTTTATGACTGACAGTGACCTGAACAATGTGCTCCATGGCTCCCCCAATCTGCGTGTGCTGGACCTGCGTGGAGGCTCCCGCATCACACCCACTGGCCTCTATGCTTTGCCTTGTGAGAGTAAGTTATTTTCAAATAAGACTGAGCATTTATGTGCCTCACACATTATTGTTAATGTAAACCACACACAGCTATTACAGCATTTTTCATTTTTGGTGAACTATCCCTTTAACATTAATAACTCTTAATTTCTGGGTTACAATAAAATGCTGATTTTCCTAATTTCCACACTTTTTTGTGTAGGGCTGGAGTGTTTTTATTGGGGCTTGTACTTTAACAGCAATACCATGGTAGCGTCTAAGAAAGGCATACACATGCTTGCCCAGAAATGGAGCAGCACCCTCAGGGAGCTTGATTTGGCCAACCAGCCATTTTCAGAAGAAGATTTGGAGATTGCAATGGGACATCTTGCACACGGTGCTGGAGTTGACTTTTTTCGCTCCCTGAACCTTAGTGGTACAAAAATCACTTCATCTGCACTCAGGTAATCATGACCTTGACAAATACATACAGATCCTGTCAGAACGTTCACCACCCAATTAAACATAAAAAAAAATGTAATAAAGAAATCAAGGCTTTTTCTTGATTTTCAGTATATTAAGATGTTCTGATTTCGTTTTGCAGGTTACTAATAAACCAGGCACCAGCTCTGAAGTACTTGAATCTGTCTTCCTGCCGTTATCTGCCCAGAGGACTCAAACGTTTATATCATGGTCAAGAAGACATCCAGCTGCTCCTTGACAAATTAGGTTGAAGTGTATCGACTGCAGTTTTTTGTGTATAAATCTAAAGCCTCTTTGAAGTTAATGCTTGCTGGTAACATTTTCATACATGTCTGTGTATCTTTACTACCCTACTCTGCTACTATTTTTTTATGTTCATGTGCTGGTATGCAGTAAATGTTAAATGTTGTAAATGGTAATATTAACAATTCTTATAATAGAAAACATCTTTATAGTGAAAGTTGAAACTAGGAAAAAAATGATCAAATAAAAAGATATATTACAGCTGTATGTTTATTTGAATGTGGCAAGAAAGCATGTGTTAAAATGATTAAATGCAAAAATTGAACAACAATTTAACAAATAGCATTCACAAATTTAAATTTTTACTGATGATCAAATTCTACATTTCAAACTGTAAAACTAGATTTTTTTTTTAATTTAGCAATGCACATTTGTATGGAAATAATAAACACTTAAATCATGCATTTACAGATTTTGAAGTATACTTCGCATATTTCTAGCATACATAGAAACAGTGATTTGAGATAATAAAGAAAGAATAGCTTGAATGGCATGATGCATCTGATTTTAAATCTACCTTTTTAAAACAAGCAGACTTAGCCCAGTTTTTGGGTCTTTAACACACCGTTCCACAAGCTGCAAATATGTGAGGTTTTCTTGTGTGTTTGGATCAAAGAAACCTTTGGTGTCGTCATCTGGATCAGCAAGTATCTTGTTCATCTCCTCATCAAAGTAGCCTCTTTGGTAAGCCACCTCTACTGGAACACGATGGCTGTACACTGGATCAATGATGCCCCCAGTAGCAATCTGAGCTTCTAATAGACGAATACCATGTTCCTTGACAATGAGATCTTTTTTCAATGCCTGGAACAAGGAAATTATTTTCCCTGTGTTGGGATCAGTGTAACCCGTGACTGCCCGTTCAGCAGAAAGCAGTTTGTTTTTCCATTCCACTCCAACAATCCTTTCAGACACTGCCTGCTCGACAGACAGCTTTTTATTTTTCACTGGGTCGATAACAAAGCCAGTGGCAGCCTGAGCCTCAAGCAAAACCAGAGATGTTCCAGGTGTCAGTAGTCCCTTATTTTTGGCTTCGAAAATGCTCATTGTCTGTTTGGTAGACTGCACAAATACACCAGCAATGCT